>NW_027019302.1:3759326-3835741 GCF_013076305.1 Rhopilema esculentum | reverse complement strand
GGCTTGAGGGGTGGCTGGGGTGGCTTGAGGGGTGGCTGGGGTGGCTTGGGGGCTGGTGGTCCCCTCACCTATTAATGTTGTTGCATCAAAGATGATTGTTAGAAAAACATTCCATTGATAAATGTTTGTAGCAATTCGCGCCTTTCGTGATAAGCAGGTCTAAGAAAAATAGAACTGACAAAAAATGAATTAAATACGTCCTTGATTGGATATAATAATCCACTCATCATCGTCATTAAAAGTTGTAGAAAAAGGAAGGACAACTCCATTTTCAA
Source organism: Rhopilema esculentum (assembly GCF_013076305.1). The sequence continues at coordinate 3,835,466 of NW_027019302.1, read as the reverse complement.
ATGTGGATTCCAGTGAAAGCCACCAACATGTGGCTACAAAATCTATAAATGTAAACAAAGTGTGACTGTATGTAGAAGTGAATAAGATACTATTGATTTCTTCAGTTTCAATCGATATAACTCATCAACAGCGCCCATTTTTGAAAAAAACAAAGCGCTCAAGAGATACCTATTTCCCGCCATACTTCAAACGAGACTCATTAGGATAAAGAGGCTATTGACTAGCAGCCATCGTGACAAATCGCAGTCGCTGGTGACGAAAATCACCAGTGGGTGAAAGTTTTTGGGGAGGGATAGACTAAATCTGGTCCAAGTGGATGCTATGACGGCAGTAGAATCTGTCGTTTCAGCGTCATTGTTAAACAAACGTATATTAAATTTCAATTTGGTTGAAAGATGAAGCCAATGACTGGAACTTGCCTGGGAACAGAAATGGCCTAGAATCAAACGGAAAAATTGGCCTTAACAGTGTGAATTTTGAAAGAAAAAATTGTCCGTCTCGTAAGAGAAAACCCAAATTATCAGGCAGTCATATGGCTCACACAAATCATATAATCAGTCTTTCAAACTTTTGTTTTCCCAACTCCTCTTTGTCTGAAAACCAAGAAGAGATACACATACCACTATTTTCGCAGAAAGAGCAATGCACAAAATCCTCTGGTAGGCCCTTCTTGTTCGACTCAACGCCCTTCAAGCAGATTCCACAAAAAGAATCATTTTGAATTCCAACCTGAAAAACAAGTTTATTTTAACTTGCATTTAAACATCACAAAAATTGCATCAACTCAGCTGCCTAAATTGGAAAAAATCACAATCAGAATGAAAATAACACAGTTTCTCTCTATTACCGGGACGAGGCAATTTTAGAAGCTGAAATAAACTAAGAACAAGTAAAGCGGACACAAAGAAGTTGGTTATTAAGTATTGAATTTGGATTTATCATCTTTTTGGATTTGCGCATGGTTCTATTTTGATGTAAATTTCCAAAGCTGCACATTCAGAATAGAAATTTGAAGCAACACACATTTTTCGAAAACTTTTCCAGTATAAATGCCACAATAGATTTTCAATGATAGCTTGCTGTCCAAAAGGAGACACTAGGAAAAAGTCCTTAAAAAGAGGCCACGAGTAGGTCACAAAGAAAATATTTGCTTAGTTAGCAGTAATAGAAATGCTTGCTTTAACAAAATAAAAAATCATAATCATTTCCATTATAATAATTTCCTCAACTGTTACCTTATTTCTATGTCTTGGTGGGCCAGTATTATTTTTGTCTCTTAGCGCTCTTTTAATAGGAGGTCCATCAGAATCTGAGTTCCCACCATTATCCGAGGAGCCTCCTTCATCATCACTGCTGCTTTGGGTGTTGGAATCTGAATTCTGAAAATACCAATTCACAAAATACAGCCACTATGCAAAATACGAGCCTCTCCCTATATTGGATGGAGGGTATGTTAACAAACCTTCCCTGGAGGGAAAGTTAATCACATCTCGCTAAGGATTAATCATTGTTTGGTCATTCTTATTCAATTAGGCATCAAATATTCAGTTTAAATGAACTGAAACGAGCTTCTCGCTACAACGCTGCTCCAAATTTGAAAACTTTGTATTTTGCAAATCCTGTAGATGTCATTGATAACAGTGCTTCAGTAATACTAATACTCTTGCTCTTAATTAAATTCAAGAAATTAGATGTTGCGATTTCCAACGAATGAATTCTCTTAAACTATAACGATTCTTCAAAATTCCTATAAACTGCAAATTTATCCTAACTTTTGTCTGCTACTTTACATGGATTGTAAAAATATGTGTTTCATATTGATTTAAATATCTAATGATCAGAGGAACTTCAAATTAAAAGGTTTATTGTTGTCACTGAAGTAAGATGAGCTAGCCTGAAATGACTTCAGCGATTAATTTAAATGGGAAATGGTTTCATGTTAAGAAAAAAAAGACACGCAAAACAACATCAACGCCTTACGATTTGACTGTAATCGCGCTCAATGTGCATTTGGTTGTTCCTACCGGAAGACCATTGTGCAGTTATCGTTGAAAGTGGCAAAGATCGCAGCTCATCTGGTGAGTATCTGGAACATAAATTGGGATAATAATGACATAGCTATTTGAGTTGAAGGCTGGGATACGCTTGAATATATCTTTAACGTGTTGCAATGACAGCTTTGGAAATGCAAAGCAGTTGTCTGGGTAACTCTATATAAGTTTTCTAAGCAGCTGCGTAAATGCAACTTTGAACTAGACGCAAGTTAACCTGGCCGCTGGGACGCAGAAAACGCCGGGCGGCCGAAGGTATTGGTCACACCTGATGACCATGCATGTGATAGAAAGGGAGAGTTTTTATAACATTTCACTATACACTTTGCTGGCATAGCATTTTAATATCAAAACATGGGCAGCAGAAAAAATTGCAAGGCACTGTAGGTAGCTATGCAAAGATCCACACGATCTCAAAATATAAACTGCTTGTATAAAACACACAGATGTCAGCAAAAAAATATTTTTCTCAGGAAAGACTAAACATTTCTACACATTTCCTATTCTTTGGTTTTCCCAAAGACGGCAAATTAACACCATTTCGCGCACTGCAATTTCTGATTATGTCGTACAGGCATCTCCCAGAGTTTAAGGGCCTGTTTCCATAGGCGGGATCCATCAGAACAATTACCTGCATTGTTCATCAGCTATTCATAAACATGACTTGATTTGATGGTCAGCTCGGTCAGGTGAGATCCACGAAAAAGATAGACGGATCTCGCCCGACTGAGAACAATCAACCTTTTTGTTGACTTTGATTTTACATAGAGGAGGCTAGCCCGGTCAGGTGATACGGAAACGAAAGTTCAACGCGTGCGCAACTATAACAAGCTCAAGCCCAACTGTTTTGGTAAGCTCAAGTCAAGACGGCTGCGAATCAAGCTTCACAAAGATCAAAACAATCTAGAGAAGACTGGAGATCTGTGGACATGTGTTGGGGCGTTGAAAACAAATATGGAGTTTCGAGGATTTGAATTGCCTTTAAATCAAAGCCAGCTTGGACATTCAATGAACTGTAGCTTCATAGCGAAAAAATTAGAGAGTTCTTGAAAGGCTTTTGTTGCTTGGTTAATATAATTTTACAGACTTAAGGTAGCTGGTGTTTTACAGACAAGACTGAAATAGCTGGTGTAGCAGCGTTTGTATTTGCAGTCACCTGAAGTGATCCAGGGTCTTTCACGTGATAAAGCCCCAATGCAAGTTTCTTTCTCTGCACTCAAAGCTCAATAATTTGGAGAATTCGGATCTGGGGCTATGTGAGGCTTCAATTCTGCCAGGCTGGTGGAGAATTCCATGTAAACGCTCGAAAAGCTGGAGGACCTAGCCGGGCTAGCCCATCTCTATGTATGTAAACAGCCCTAAGTCTCCCAGCCTGAGGCGTCATAGTTTTTCAGAACAGACGTCACAATATGTGTAACAAATTTAAACTACAAAAAGAAACAATATTTGTATACATACATTTTAAAATATTCTTGAAATTGTCCAGGCATTAGAGAAACAGGATGCAGATTTCGTTTTCTTTTTTCGGGGCTGACTATTTTCTGAGCTTTCCTCGGCACTTGAATACTCTATAAAAGCAATGATTAGTATGTTGATTACGAAGGCCAGTTCTAGAAAGATAAAGATCTTTAATGGCTGACTGACAGTTTCAAAATAAAAAACATGCGACAATGGCGAAAAAGCTATTCAGATTAAGCCCGCTCTTTATACACTGGCTGTAGTAGACTTTATTGGAGCTGAGAGCGGGTGGCACTTTCCTTGGAAATTTGGGGTTTTAGGATGTAGTCTACGGGAATTCTACAAGAGATTTACAAAAATAAAATGAGTAAGAAATATTTTATTGGTTTTTTTACACAGTTAAACAATTCTAATAAGACATGGTGCGCTAAAAATACATGGATGGGAAAATGGGGCAGCAGTGTTCCCTTCAGCCGAAATAAAAAAGGGTGGAGGGTGGTGTTATGTCGGCATGAAACTAGGAGAAAGAGGCAGCTGGCATGATTATTGTACTACAACGCTGCAATACATTTTATATAAATGCAAGGAACTATGTATTTAAAAAAATCACCTAATGTCAAACGTGACTTGAATTGAGAAATTAGGTTACAATGCAGTTATAGGAAACGGGTAACTCGCTACGTATAGCAGAGGACCTTAGAAACACGATCCTCGACACAAAAGCTTATCCTGCAAAGCTGATTATGTATCAGATAGGATTGCTACCATTTCAGTATCAATATTATAATTGAGCAAAAGTTTTCAATGAAAACAGAGAGATCAAGCAGTCGAAATCTAAGTCACTCATCACAGCGTGGCAATGATGAGATCAAATTTTAAATATTGAAATGGTAAAAATTATGTCCTCGTATTTATTTGATATGGGGACACAATAGTTATAACAATATTAAATGATAAACAAAAACAAAAACAATATAAAATGATAAACAACCAGATACCCAGAGCCAAAAAAAATTTATTCTAAAGTTTGTTTGTTGCTATCCCATAACCAGGTACGTTCTTCAATTAAGAATCCCGCTTAATAAAGTTGTCTATGCTTTTCATAGACTACTTATGAACAAGGTGCTGACAACGTGTATACACAGTCTGCAAAATAGCATTAGCTTCAACGCAAGCGAGTTGGCCAACTGGAAACAATCTACTTATAAGACATACTTTTATGGTCATAAGGCATTGTTAGCAGCGAAAACAGGGAAACAATGAGCTACTTTTGATCGGATATTCAAGCTAAGACAACGGTTTACATCTGATAATATCAATATCCAGTTGAAGCCGATTAGGTCCTCGGTGTTAGAGCGAAGCATTTGAATGAGCAGTCGTTGAAATGGCAAATTCAGTTGAAAACCACACATCTGCTGTTTCTAAAAATGATACGATTTACCTGATATTTGACAATTCTAGAAAGTTTGTTGTGGGAAAAGCTGTGGAATTTCACTTTGCAACGGCAAGCGAAGATTTGTCCTTGTTAAAGATAAATGTACTCGGACCGTCAAGATGCAAGATAAAGCACTATACACTAAGAGATGGTCTGTATGGGGTTTCATTTGTGCCACTTAACCCTGGCAGCTACATGATCATAATCAAATGGAATGGAGCCGAGATATCTGAAAGTCCTATCATATGCAGCGTAAGTGAAAAAGAGCAATTTTTCTCCAGAAGACCATTATTTCGACGGGCTAGCTACGCAACACCGTCAACTGCACCCCTTCCAAGAAAGTTTAGGACATGAACAACACGTTGTGAGGAAAATGACTGCCAAGACGAACATAAAGCTCTTTGCAAATGTATTTACAAAAACATTTTTCGACATTTGTATTTAGGTAAAGCAAATAAGCAAGATTTCAAGGATGCAAGACAAAGCTTGTTTCTATTTCCTCGAGCATGAATCGATGATTACCAGTGTTGTGTGTTTGTATCCAGTATCAGGCTTTCACACGATCAAGCAAGGGTAATTTATCTAGTTCGACTCGATGAATGTTGGCCTACATAAACGGATTGGATTTTTTGGAGCTGCATTCATTTTCTATATTTGTTTGGGGTCCTATAAGTTTATTGTCAAATCTTGAAAGTGTGATTGACAGCCGGTCTAATCAAATTTGAAACATATGCATTTTTTTAACTATAATATCAAAGCTTAATCAGCAACATGCATCAATGAATAATTTTTTAGAGAAACCATCAGAGTAAAGAGAAATTTGAAGTTTTTAAAGACGAAATTACTTATGATATTATATCATCTAAAAGTAATGCAGTATATTACATTCGCTGGGAAATTTTAATGCCGAACATTGCTTTCCACGCAAAACAACACAAGTTGAGATATGGTCAATGCTAGGGCACCACGAAAAGCATCGTGATGCTGGGCCAACAAATACTCGGAATTTCATTCAGCTAACTAGTTTTAAGACTTGGATGTTATCAAATAGAACCGTATTTCCATAAAGGAGATTGAGAATCCAAGTAATCAAAACATACCTCGAAATTGCAAAAATCTAAAACATGTATTAACGGATAACCGCAAGCAAAACATCAACTCTTGGCACCTAGTCAATAGTAATGTACGCTAGGTTAGAAAACAGGTTCAGTTTTGGCTGCTAGTAGGTTGACTTTTCGAGGTGCAAATTTGCAAGTGAGATTAAAAAAAGGCTGCGTGCTCGATTTCTTGGTTTTGCCAAATGAGGAAGGTTTGGACTGCATGTTTGGATCCTGAAACTTGTGTGTAACTACAATTGGGTGCAAGTTTCCCAACCAGAAATCTAAATTTTCAACGTCTTTTCTAGCATTAAAGCAAAGGGAGTAATCTGAGACAAAAACATTCATCTAAAAGTCAGAAGTCCTAAGTTCTAATAAAAGGTAGCATTGAAACACTTACCTGAGTTTGCATATCAAAATAAGCAGATCGTTCTTCCTTTCTATCCTGGTTTAAATGTGAATTGTACTCAGCAGCATCTTTAATCGCCTTTTTTACGTAAGAAGCAACTTTGCTTGAATTTTTTACCATCATCTGAGAGTGCTGGTTGTCTATAATCTTCTTTCTGTCTCTTTCGTGTGCCATTTGTAAGTACTCCTAATGTAATTAGCATGAAATTAGCATTGGGCTGAAATTGGCATTGAAAAGACCTAAGTCTGAGAATGCATCCCTTGCCACAAAATTCAGGGCCACTATGTTCATATTGGTTTTCCAACAACTAATTAGATTTTGCAGAAGGATTTCTAAATTTATCATGCCTTGTTCAAAAAATCATTTAGAAAGTCTCATTAAGGTTTCGAGACTTCGAGACTGCCAAATAAAAGTTGCTCTTTGCTACTTTCTTAAAAGTTGCTTTTTCTCAAATATTAAATATTTTGACCCTTTTGGTTTCAAACTATAGACTAATGTCTAATGGCCTCACAAAAATGGTTTGAATCTCATTGACTGTGATGCTCTGGAAGGAGATTCAGAAAGGGCCTAGGCATCCCGTGCGGTAGGGCAGAGGAGGGAATAGGCAATTATAAAGTCTAGTTTTTTAGAAAATATAATATTTCCAGGTGATAGCTGTGTAATTTGTTTGGGCAAAATAATTGGCAACTTAAATATTAAAATGAGTCATTGTGTTATTAACGAAAGCTTTGTAGGGAGTAAATTAGGGGGTGGGCATCTTTAGCGGTAGGCCGGTGGTGGGAAATAGGTGATGTTTTACGGCAGATATTTTACAAACTTTTCGTATTCTGCTTGGGGCTCCGATATTTGAGCCAAACAAATACTATAGAAGCTAAGTTTGAAAAAACTTCTTTGTAAAAACGTAAATATTTTTCCCTGCCAAAAGAATGGGGGTAGGTTTTGCTCCACAGCAACTGTGTTTTTGTTTAAAACAATGAAAAATCAAGCTCAAACTGGAGAAAGGTGATTGGCTAATCGCATTTTGTAAACAAACCTGCTGATTGGTCTAGAACAAAATGTGCTCTTGATAATGTTTCCGGTAATCTTCAAAGTTTGCGGTACCAAAAAAACTTATTAAAAAATTAGTTCATAATTATGCGAGTCCAGATATAAGCTTGAACCAGCTTCTTAGAAAAATGACGGATATGTCTGAACTTTGTAATCATGAAATTGAACAAATGTCAAAAATATTGCAGGAAGCTGCCTACTTAAAAATATGCAATTCTATTAAAAGCAGTTTTCAAATATCTTGGAGAACTTATAATAAAGAGAGGACACTGTTATGCCTAACCAAAAGGTTGGGCTTATAAATGACAGAAGAACTTATAAATGTTACTAAGAATATATGAATAAGAAGAAGGTCATATTCTTCATTTTAAGTCAATCTCTTCTGTGAACGAACTTTGGAACGTACAACCATGCTGATTTCATTGAAGTATTTAGGCGACTCAAAAAGCAAGATTTATGCTTTAAACAGGCACTGCAAGAATTGGATTCAAGAAAGTATGCTTAGTGAAAATATGAGCAAGTGTCACCAAAGGGCAGGACTCAAACCTGTTTCAAAACTGTTTGGGTTTTGAAAACGTGACTGGGTGGCTCAGTGGTAGAGAAACTAAAAGTTGTAACACACACAATAAAGCTAAAGGCCATTGCACAACCGGCATGCTTAGCAGCAACTGCCTTGAGAAATTTTCTCTGTTATGCATTTTCATGCAGTATGATACTGGGCCGGTTTTGAATATATAGTCGCAAAGCATGCCGGTTGTGCAACAGCCTTTAAGTTTCAAGGCTCAAAAAGTGAAACATTCAGCAAACCTGGTATTTTTTTGGATACTTTTCGGCCAGTAATTCCACAACATCTTCACTTTTTAATGTGATAAAATCTAGAATTTAAAAGTTAACAGAAGTTCAGTTCTTTTCATTGTTTTTGTTCTTCTTACAAAAGACAGTAAGCAAATTAACATTAATCAATAGAAATCAGTGGATATTTTTCTGCTCAACAGTTGTTATTGTGCTTTATTGATATGAGACATAGGATTTGCTAAGGGACTTTAGCTGGGGGTTCTACCTAGCTAGTGTTGTTAAAATGTGCTGACTGGGAGGGGCTTTTAAAGGACCTGATATGAGGCATGTTCACAAAGGAAGGTTTAACTGAGTGCTTACAACAAAACTTATTTCACATCTTTTTCAAGTTAATGGTTGCCATATCAGATAACAAGAGCAAATCAATGGTGACGTTAACAGAATCTTGAATATCACAAAAATTTTAACATATGAGCGCAGTGAGTCAGAGAGTCAGAAAATAACCATCAGAGCTCAATGACTTATGATAATAACATTTTGCAAATTATTATAATTATGATACTGATGATGATGAACATAATGGCTTTTTATGATCTGGTAATAGATAAAAGTGTTAATCGTAATCAGACGATGATGATCATGGTGACGATACCCTTAACCTTATTTTGGGAATTTTTTGCGCTTACTATCTCAAAACTTGACATGGTAAACATCTCAAGCACAGAAAATTATAAAGTTCATAACTATTCAGAGAGAAATAGAGATTTATACCATCTTTACACTGGTCTTCTGTGATCAGACCATTCTGCAACAAGAAATTCTTTTCTTCTTTTGATACTGGTCGTCCTTGGACTCCTATTTTGAAAAGATATGATTCAATAAAAAAAACTGCAATGCCCTGGGAGCATTATATTTAGAGTAATCATCAATCATTTTGTTATAATCAACTTTGAAAAAAGTAACATATGTGTCAATAAGATCTTTAGCAGGTGTGCTGTTATTTGTCCACCTGACCACCACAAGTTCTACAAAATTTTCTACAAGTCTAATAGCCTTTTTCAGTTTTTTCCAGTCTAACAGTTTACCAAGTCATCCTTTTTTGTTTTTAGCGTAACTTTGATTGTTTCCATCTTTTAGGACATCAAACAAACTGAACATTTTGCCAAAACAATCCTCCCATACCCCACTGTCAACTCTAGCCTCCTGGCAACATTTCTATCTATACCTAAATTAGGGTCAAATCACTTTGTGAGTTGAAATGAGAATGACAAAGGCAGTGATTATTTGACAATGCTGGAACATCTGGAGCAAAACTCTATTACATCAGACCAGAGTTTACTTTTGATGAGTACTTTTAACTCTTATATCTACAGTCAACTGATGAACTAATTAAACAAGAAATTTCAGGGCTTTCAATGGGGGGCGGGCAATAGCATTCGAGCGTGCAATCACGCACCTGAGGCTACCTTTGAGAGTGATTAGCAGTGCGCTCAGTGATAAATATTTCCCTTGTTGAGAAGCAACTTAGAACTGTCCTTTTCTATACACCATAAAGCATATATACACATCTAAATAGATAAGGCTGTAAGGTAATACAATAAATTTGGCTGGATTACTTCAAAATTTAATGCTTACCTAATTTCATTTCCAAGGGGGGTGAGTCCAAAAAGGCTGCAACATGATCTCTTAAAATGAAAAAACCACCCTCTTTTGAAGAAGGCCATTGGTACTCAACAATATTTGATTGAGGTAATTTCTCCATTGCTCCCTTTTTCGACATTCTTGTAGGTTGGTAAATGATTTCCCAATGAAGCTAGAAAATAACAAATTGGATTCAGCTGCAGCATAACATATCTTTCTGACATGAGCTTAAAAGTTTAATGTGCAACAAATTCTAAAATATATCAATAGAAGAAAACAATGAATTGGTATATTGAATTACAATATTATGTTCTTGGATGGGACCTTTACAAATGGATACTGGTACATGGAAAATTTAAGCTGAAGAACTTTTGACCAAAATAAGACTCAAATTTTGAGCATTCCAATATAATGTATAAGAACTGAGGCTAAGTTTTTCAAATGGCGCATACCAACTTCAATATGTATATTTAAATTCTATCATCAATTTTTGGCTAATATGAAGACAAAAAGTTGATGATGAAGACAAAAATCTAAGAATGACTAGTTTGTCCAAACAATCTAAAGCTTCTACAATAAAGGTGAGCCAAGAGGCTTGATCCACTTTTGATGCATCAGTCAAGATTTTTGCTAGAACCACCTCTAACATAACATATGGCACATATTTAACTATATTCAACAAAAGAACAAATTATTATATTACGCTCAGTAGCGTAGCCAGGTCGATAAGCTTGAAAGGAGCAAAGGCAAGATGAGCAAGGAAAAATTGGGGGTCCACACCCTTTTGAATGTCAGAAAAGGCCCTTTTTAAAATTTTCTTTGGACATTTAGGGGAACCCTACCTCCTTTTGCCTCCCCCTTGCTATACTATTGGTTGTGCTCTTTGTTGAAAAAGCAAATCATTAAGGTTAAGCATAGGTATTGAAAATTTAAGCATTTAAGTTGGGTGGTCGAGCTGATTCTTTTTAGTTTCATTGTGTGGCTAAATTCTAGCATATTTTTTCCAATTTTTTCCATCTCAATAGCTCATGTAGAAAAAAGTTTTTATATTTAAAAGCATTTTCTTTAGCGGTTCTTCTTGGAATAATATATAGCAAATAACTGCAAAAAGGAGAGAGATGGGTGGCACATGTTACTCAAAAGAAACACCCTTTGGCCGGTCTGCAGAGTATGGCACTTTTCGACGAGATCTCCGGTGTGCACGAGCAAAAAGCCTGGTGTGCCGGTGTGCACCACCAAAAATTTATGGTTTGCTGGTGTGCACCAGCTACTAAATTTTCCCTTGTTGTGGTCAAAGTTTTCAATTTGCATTTCACCGTAAAAATGCGAAGGAGCCTGCCTCACGTGCCTTCTTCTTTTGCCCACCCTTTCTTCTTCTTGTCTGGGTCATTCCAATAGAAGCCACAGAATTATCTATGGGACCACACCCAGCCACGCCCATATTAGTGGCCACACCCAAAAATACCCGGTGTGCAACAGGTTTTGCACAAATATATATCCGGTGTGCACATGCCATACTCTGCAGACTGGCCCTTTGGCATGCCATGGCAGTACTTTTTAATGTTTCTGAAATGGCTGATGATATGAACAAGAAATTGGTATCTAAGTAGAAAAAGGAATGAAATTTCCAAAAATGATTCTTAAAATAGAATTTATTGCCATGGTGATTTATAACATTTATATCTCTGCGTTGTTGACTGAGCTGTACCACCAGTCGGGGTTGGATTGATACATTTTTCAACTACCAATTTTTAAACATTTCGAGAGGTCGCAACTTTAGCTCATTTTTATGTACGATGATTTCTGGGTTCATTATTTATAAGGTTTGGCGGGAACTTTTTGAGCTCGATTAGATTGGATTTCATTGTAAGATTGCAGTCTGGCATTTTCTATGGTCGTCAATTCAAACTTTGAATGACAAAGCCATGAAGCTACAACAATTACCAATTGAAATCACACCAATAAACTTGAATTCGCTACTTCCAAGGATAGAGGAAGTCTACCAAAACAATAACTACAATGTTGACAGTAGTAGTGTATTTGAATGGGCCTAAAATTAAATTTTTTACATTAATGCATTTTATTGTTTTCAAAATATATTGACGCGAACACCTTTCTAGCTCTGCAAGAAAAGAATACATTCGTTACCTTAAATCACCAACAGTCTACATTCAAATCTGTTCTCCGTCTTCAAACTCAACTGTCAAAACAAAGGAAAGGTGTGCACAAAGTTCTATTGAAATGGCCTCGTTTCCAAATGCTCGAGATCCTCTTTGTCAATTTTCAAAAAACAATTATCAATTTTGAAGGCCATGTTTACCTTTGTGATAGGGCTCCAACACAGGTTGAAAAGTTGGGGGGCCAAGGGGAAATTTAGCACCCATTACAAAAGATTTTGAAAAAAATTACCACTGGAGTCCAAGAGAGAAAACGAACTCCTTTTGTCTACACAATGGCGGCTTTTTCTTTAAGCACGCGGTACTGACTGGTCAACTATACCGGTCTTGTCCTTGCGTTTTTTCTGATTGGCTTATTTCGATACACAACTGGGTATATATTTTTAATCGTGTTCTTTCGGACCTCTATTCTAACGTTTTATTCTCTAAAGAGTATAAGACGAAAGGAGTTAAGCATGTTGTGACAAGTTTGCTTTTTTTAAAGCCATTTTCAAGTTCTGTACCGCCAAAAATTTCTGACATTTTATGCTCTGAGGAGTGTCAGACGAAAAAGCTCTTAGCCAATATGATGTAAAATGTTTGCTTTTATCAAAGCCTTTTTCAAACATATCTTTCGAAGACGTTTTAGCTGGTCTTAGAGATATGGTCAGAAAATTTCTCAAACCATCCATTGAACAATTTTGAAATTTGCTTTTGATCTTATCAATCATGCTCTTTGATCCTGCCCAGGAGCCGGAGAAAAGTTTTGCAAGCCTAAACCTTGGTTGTTCTGGTCACAGCAATGTATAAAAGTACATAGCGGAAACCAAGACGCTCGTAAAGAATAAACACACGTGTTGGCGTTAAAACATGTTCAATGCAGTACGAACGTAATAAAATACCAAATGTACTATACATATTAAAATACGATTGCATCGGATTGTAATGGACAAGTACTGTACTGTGCTACATAGCTTGTGGCAGCAAACTTAGATGGGTTGCTTTTCTTCCAAGAATCTCAGAACAAGGAAGGAAACTTTCGTTTAGTCCGTGACACTTGATTGGATTTCCGACAGCCAGGATTGAGGGTAGGAGACTGGCATTATCTTAAGACTTAAGTTTCCAAAGAGAATCATGAAATAAAAGGTCGCTGAATCATATTTGTTTCATCTGTGATGCGAGAAACACGCTTTTAAAGTATTTTTTCATGGGCCAAAGACAACATAAGCTTAAACTAAGAGTAAATCGACAATTTTCGAAATGCGTAATTTTCACTTTTGATCCATTAATAAAACATTAACAACGAATTGGAAAACAATTATAAGTTACTATCTAAAACATTTTTTAACAATTTTTTCTGGCGAAGGTGTAGCAGTGAATGTAGACGGTAGTTCTGTGTAAAATGTTCCGTTTGATTCACAAGAGAACATAGAAGTGTTTGGAGAAGAATCTTTTTTGTGTCCGCGAGCTGGGGCACGTTTTCCTCTAACTGCATCAGTTATCTTTGGAGTTGGGACACCGACCGGTTGTGTTGGCCCAGACGTCATGACGTAAGAAGGTGGTTTCTGAGTCACCTCAGATGAGGGGTAGGACAACTTTCCTCTTAACATGTTTTCTTTACTGTCTTCCGTAAAGTCAGCTTCACCATATCCTAAAAAATACCCCTTGAATGCATAACATTAAGACCAAAAAACAGCTTTACCATACAAGATGATAGAAGAAAAACGCGTGAGATTAGTTGGGAGAAAATACTTACTCAGCTAGGAAAAGGTTCTAATTGCAAAATCACAACTTGTTTTAGGTAAATGACTTTCACAACGAGAGAAGCATTTGATAGGAGACGCAAAAAGGACAACAGAAAATGGGCACAGAGACAGAAGAGACAAAAGAAAAAACGGCTTATAACAAATAAGATTAAGAAAAGCCAATGGGTCAAGCAAAAGAGAAGAGAAACAGAAAAGAAGGAAGGATGGAAAGAAGGAAGGACAAAAGAAAAGAAGGTAGGAGACAGAAGACGAAAATAAACGAAACTAGAGATGACACAAGACAAACTTTTGCATATGAAAGGAATTTCGTTTCCAGTTTGAAAAAAGCTGTTTCAACTACTTCAATTTCATTCAATAAATTCAACAAAGATAAATATCACACCTTCGTTATCAGCTTCTTTCAGTATTTGCAAGATTGCCACTTCTCGTCGACCCGACTGATCCTTCGCGCTTTCAGCCTTCAGACTTTTCAGATATCTCTTTCGAATTTGGTTAATCAGCTGTTTCTTTTCCTTTGCAACTTCGTTTCTGAAGGAAACAACCATCTTTACGCCACAGAAACTATCGAGATCTCATCAGATCTTTCTATTCGAAATTTTTAGCGCTCACCCTGATTCCCCTAAAACACTCAAAGTGACCTCGTTCAAGAAAACAGTTATTGGACAAAAAGAGATTTCTTTGAGCTGAGAGAAGAAAACAGGTGGAAAGGTCTCTCAGCTAAAGTGAAACAGGCTCGTGTATATATTAATTCAACCTTTGCAATATGTCAATCCATTTATTTAATAATTGACTTGATGTAACAGTTTGCAGCGTTAGATAAACATATCTGTTCTTCGGATACAACACATACGACAATAAATATTTATATTTTTGGCCATGAAGTTCTATTTGCTTGCAATCTCATAAAATTTAGAATAACAAACAATTAATTAATTACAACACGATACCAACATGCAATGTTTCGCTGTCGGCTGTAACTTTATTCTTTTAAATTTCAAGAGTTAAAATCGTCAAATGGGCCTTATTCAGTAGAAGGGGGAAGAATTTCTTAAACTTCCTCTATAAATTCTTTTTCAGCTTTCTGCACACGGAAAGACCAAAGTGTAGAAAAGTCTTCTGAATTTTGTGAATCATTTATCGCTATGAGAAGCAATAAGAAGACAAACGTAAAGAGTACCTGATTCGTGTAGATGCGTTTTCTTTTGTCTTTGAGATGTGTTTTGATACATCATCCTTAATTTTTTTAACAGTCTCCAAGTAATATTGTCTCATTTCTTGCAATGCATTTGTGTTGTCCAGGCCAGTAAGATCCGTCTATAAGGATAACCAAAGGTAAATTCAAATGAAAAACTCGACTATGATCCTTTCCTGAAGTTACAATGAAACCTATTCCTAGTGATGGAGGAAAGGAAACTGATAGGAAATGAAACGGTAAGGTATTCTAAGAATATAGGATGAAAATTATTACCTGGGTCTTGAAAATGGTTTGTAAGGCAAATAAAAAATAAAGAGCCATTCATACGAACTGACGTTTCGGCAATTAACGATGAAAACCTATTTCAATAATTTTGCCCTCCGGCAACCGACAATGAAAGTCCGTCAAAAATGGTATAAGATAAACTGCAATATAGAAACAAATATGCTCTTAGGCCGTAAAAAACCCTTATCTTTAGCGAGGATTGCATTTTTGTCTAGCGAGGGTTGCACCTACAAACCTGCGTGAAAATATGTTTCGCTACTGCGCAACTAGCAGCAGTTTTGTTTCCTCTCACTGTGACCATATCAGCTTCAATTTTAGAAAGTAAAATTTCATAAGGAGGCGACGAGCCAGCTACCATGACAACGTGACTCTGCCTTGCACCCTCGTTGTAACCGATTTCAGTACTGTTCTGAATCGTCGGAGTCTTTGTGCTAGGCAAAACACGAGAAAGCGGAGAAGTAAACCCAGAATCCGAATTTCCTGAATGATCCGTATTTGTGTCTAATTCGTGGCTTTGGGTATGATGTCGAGTCGATTCAGCTAACGCCTTTTTATCTCTCCTCTTCAAAGCATTTTGACCGCTGAAACTACTTTCTAGCTCCCATTCTTTTCTCGCAAGCTTCAATGTCTTTTCTGTTAAAGTATTGTGGTATTCTTCCAGTTCTGATTTTTGCTTGTCAAGTTTTTCAGCATTTTCTTTTCTCAACCTGCGAACAATTTCTTTGAATCCCTTCTCTAAGTTCGCCCTTTCAGTACTTGCTTTTGACCTTATGTCGCTAATCGCAGTTTTTAGAGCAAGTTCATGCTCCTTCTGCAAATCGCCGAGTTCGTTCCTCCATTCACTTTTTGCCTTTTCCAATTCCCGCTCAATCCTGTCTTTGCTATGCTCTGTTTCCTTTTCTTTAACATCGACCAGCCTCGCTTCCCAGTTCTCATTTAGTTCCTTTAAAGCTGCCTCTTTCTCGTCATTCATCTTTTGTTCCAGTCTCACCTTACAATCCTAATATGAAAAAAACTTTCCATTTTGAAAATGTGCGACATAAATGAGAAGGATGATTTGATGCAAAAAGGGTCTAAATTTCATTTAATTCATCAATAAAAATTTATTCCAAGGTCAGGAACGACAACGAGAATCCAATGCTGTTTAATAGAATTGGAAAATAAATTTGGTATATACTTGCATCATATAATGACTTATTGCAAGATTCACAGAATCGGATGGACAGCGTCCTTCTGCTCTTCTTCCTTCCATATGTCGTATATATGATAAAGAGTCTCATGAACAAAGCTTAATCCATCATCTTGAATATTTAGTTAATCAAGCGAAGAGAAGTCAACGATCATAAAAGAATGTCATCTCAAATATGCGGAGATGCTATAAACCGCACAAAAGTTCTAGTTAACCAACAATAGCCTGCTTAAAATTGTTAAAAATCTGCTCGGTAACGACATGTTGATTTTTCCATTTTTCGACCTGTTTTTGGAGTTAAGAATGAAATAAAATCACACAAGGATAAGACAGTATTCTTAGACAATCTAAAAACACGAGGTCTTTAAATTTGTCAAATGTTTTTTCTTCTTAGTGTGTAGAAGCGTGCAAGAACGAAAAGAAACAAAAATGTTAATTCAGTTTCTCTTCTACTTCGATATCCCCCTACTTAATTTCATAACCTCTTCTGCTACCTTTCCAACCTATATCTCCCACTTCAACTCTCTTCTCTCTCGCTCACTAATCACAACAACAACAACTCGCGTTCCAGTCCCTCAATACTCAAATCCTCACATTGAAATGATGCAGGTATACCTGCAGTAAAAATTCGCTCGAAATATCAGGTATGATTTGACAGGCATCTTCACGAATGTAGAACGTTTATCTCGAATCTTCTTTCTAAATTTACACCACATGATCATGCAATACCTCAGATATTGACGTGTCGTCATTTTAAAACATTTATTATTGAACAATATACTGACATGCAAACGGAGGGTGGTAACTTACCTTAATTTTCTCGTCTACAACGCGAATTTGTTCCTTTTGCCACCATTCCTCTAACGTTCTAACCTGATCCTCGTATTTAACTTTCTGCGAGTTGAATTTCTTTTCGTAAACACTTTTCACATATGCTATCGATTCTTTCAGTTCAGAGTATACATCTTTATCATTTTCCTCTTGAACTCTTATTTTGTTATCACCATCAGACATTTCACTAATTTCTTCTGCAAACCCACGAAGTAGCTCCGTTCGAATTCGTACGCTCTCTTCTTTTAAAATTTGCTGTTGTAACGAGTTCCGCTCTTTTTCCCAATTGGCCTAAAAGGAGCAAAAACGTTTTAGAATCTAGTGGATGGAACACAATATTACAACATCCGTCTTTTTCATTTCGTGAAACTTCAATGGTAGGCTCGATTGCATTGATTGTAAATGTTTGCAAAATACTTGAATATTAGGCCTAAATAAAAAATATTAATTTGTCTAAATAAACATAAACAACTTATGGGAACAGCAAATGACAGATTTAATTAACTAGTATGCAGGGTAGAAAAAAACGATTTATCTCTAAGCAGCAAAATATCCAGCAACCCCAATAAAGGTTTCTTGCCAGCGAGATTATTAGGTGTTATATCGTTGAAAAAAGTTTCCCTAAAGCTAAAAAGTTTCAATATATGCCATTGTATTAAAAACTAAAATCTCAGGAGCCAGGAAGAAATTCCTAGCAATGTTCTCTAACGAAGTTAGTGAAAAGCGGAGATTTTCTCGGAGTTAATCCCATTACACTGAAGTCCAATCCTATTCACGTACTTCAGTGGTGAATCAGTTGCTAATTGAAAAGAACGGGTACTGATATCTCAATGCATGTCGTATAAAAGAAGATTTTTCCGCAATTTTGACACATACTGACACACCGTGTTTTCGCTTTGGAAATGGTGAGGGAATTCAACCGTCTGGTCGTTATCACATCATTTAGATGAGTATGAAAACGACATTTATCATAACGCTGTGATTCACCAAAAACAATCACAATTCATTTGAAAGAGCACAAGTTTTTTAAAAGTTTAGAAAGATGCCATTAAAGATCATTTTCATACTTGTGCAAACGAAATGGTTATTTAGTTACTTGATACAAATATGGCTTGCGGGTTGGCGTGGCGGCTCTTAATGTGGTTGGTTGGCGCGGTGAGTTGGCGTGCGGTGAGTTGGCGTGCGGTGAGCTGGCGTGCGGTGAGCTGGCGTGCGGTGAGTTGGCGTGCGGAGAGTTGGCGTGCTGTGAGTTAGTGCGGTGAGTTGGCGTGCGGTGAGTTGGCGTGCTATGAGTTAGTGCGGTGAGTTGGCGTGCGGTGTGTAGACATGTTTGACAGTACTTGGGACAATTGCGAAAAGAAGATTTGTGCTCAAAGCAAACAGGGGAAATTACATAGTAATAAATCAATTTTGAAATGACATCAGTCTATAGTTTTCAAATAGGACTTTGCTTCCATGAACCCTATGACAATCAACAATAGCAAAGTACTCAATAGTAAATTCCGGGCTTTTCATTTTCTATAAAATGAAGCAGTCTGTAAGCATCAATCTAGAAAGCGGTATCTTACCATATCTTCTAATTCCTTTAGCCTTTGAATTTGATGCTCTTGTTTGAAGTTTTCTAAAGCCTCCTTGATTGCCTTCTCTGTCTCTAAACGGGTAGCTTCCTCCCATTCTTCTCTTGCCCGCTTTATAGCAGAATTCAAATGCTTTTCATATTCTTCCTGAAATTCGATTTCAATTTTGCCATCAAACTTGATGCCCAATACAGCCAGTATATCATAAGTAAGTTTTTCAAGTAAGCAATTTCTAACATCAATGAAACCAATCGAAGCACCGATGGCCAATCATTTTAGAAATGAACAAACTTAAAAGATCTAAAAAAACTTTTCTTTCGTCTTGTGTCAATAAGCTTCATTCACGAAACTTCACTACATCAAAAACTCTCCCAACAAAATCAATGATGTTTTGGAGAACTTGATCGGGTTGCACAAGGGCGTTAGGATCTATAACAAGGGGGCTGGAAAATGGCTTCTGTCTTCTGTCAAACCAAGGCCATTGGTTAAAATTCATGTATATGAAATATGGCTTAAAAACAACATTCCATAAACTGAAAAAGAATGCATAGGAAATATCTTTGATAAAATGACAAACGAAATGGTGGGGTTGCACAAATTCATACGTGAGAAAGGCCCTGGGTACCACATCAAACGGGCCCAATACTTAGCGAAAGGCATCGTCGACTCCAGTGTAAAATCCTTTCCGATTTTTGGCAATGTCAAATAACTTCTAGGCTATCTCCCTAGAAAAATTTTAGCCAATTTATAGCATATGTGACAGACCAAATTATTGCTAACTTTATAAAACCATGTTAAAGTTGATACAATCAGACCTGTTTCTCTTTTTCCCATTCAAATCGTAGCGTTTCTATCATTTCTCTTCTTCTAAATCCCTTTCACGATCGAACTTCATCTTGGTTGCTTCAACAGTACGTTGAATAGAGTCCGATCTCTCCTCTTCGTATCTCTATAATAACGAGAAAAGAGTGTACCGTTAAAGCTCTATCAAGCCCCCCGAGGTGGGCGGGCTCAAAGAGGGGGCTTATTAGAAAAAAGGGGCTTATTAACAATTAAAAATAAAACGTATTATGAAAATACCACAATGCTATTGGATTTCTTCGAAAGAATCAACAACTTCTAAGGCGCATGTGAGAACCTCTACGAAGACCACCTTTCAACCATCTTACAAGAACGGACTTACCCCTGGGAGGAGAACTCTTTTAGTTAGTTTTTAGTGAGACAGTTCGAATGACGTTAGGAGTTGTAAGAGATTTTGGTTTTTCATGAAGGTTTGCGTTGGAAAAAATGTGTGTTTTGCGTGCTTGTTTCTTTATTCCGAAGCTGATTGATTTGCACTCGAACCGGGCCACACGCACAAGGAAATCTTTATGCACATGATGTTATCATCATTACACCCGTCAAGAGGCCCACTCAATGCGCATGTTTTCTTTGTTTGACATCAGGAGCTAAAGAGGGGGCTTCATAGAGAAGGGGCTTAATAGAGAGAGGGCTTAATAGAGAGAGGGCTTAGTAGAGCTTTTACGGTATTTCGATCGACAAACTAAAAAAAGGGGCATGGCTTAAAACATAATAACGCAAGCTAACACAATAAAACAGAAGAAAGAAAATAAAAGAAAATATAAAAGAAAATGAGAAAATAAGCATACAGCGAACCACTCCACTTTAGCCAAAGCTATTGCAGTTTCGATTCTGTGTTTTGTCTCTTCTTCAAAGTCATCTTTCAATTTCTTTCGCAGTTCTTCCACCTGGGTGTAGCTTTCTCCTAACATGCATTCTTCTAGTTTATGAACCTCTTCTTTATGTTCTTCTGTTAATTTTTCTGTCAACTACAATTTGCGAGTACCCATTACAAAACTGTAATTACTTTGTCGAGAATAGTTAACATATTGGCTAGATATTAATTAAATTGACAGGTGTTCTTTAAGGTTCAGTGATTTTCTATAACAATTTAAAATTTAACAGCTAATTAAAACAACACATGATTAGTAGCGAGTATAAGCTCTTTTGAAGACGAGTTTTTGATGAAAGAGGCTGTTGGTATGCACAAAGATTGTTTCATTATTTTTCATGCTATTTTAACGTTGAAACTTTGAACTGCTTACCCGTATCATGGACGATAAGAGTGAAGCTATTCAATAAAGTCTCAATCCATCATCAGTACAGAATATTTTCATATTGAAACAAAACGTGGAGCAAGAATTGTCAAAAGTCTTCATAAAAATATTGGAAGAAATAACATTCGAAAATATTTATACCAACCAGTTTTTATGAAGAATTGATGACTTTAAGCTGTAGTCATATATAGATTTGAATTGTAGTACAGAAAATCAAAATAAATTTTCTTCTACTAAATATAATAAAATTTGTGTGATTCTTTTTAGGAATACAATTTCAGGGCTATCCAATAACTCGAAAAATACCTCTTTTAGATGCAGTGCATTCTCTGTTTCACATTCAGCCCTGACTTGTTCAGATATTTCCCTATTTTCATTGGCAAGGGAAACATATGAGTCTTTTACATCCAGAAGTTCCCTTTTAAGCCGTTGGATTTCATCCCTAAGGTCAAGACAAAATGTTATGACTCGGTGGCAGGGAAATTGAAACTTGCAGCAAAGGACAATGCGATAAAATCAAAAGAAGGATTAGACAATTTGAAATTCAAAATCATTGACTTCTTTTTATTCCTTGTTTATAGCACCCGTTTGAAATGATTGCAGAAACGAAAGAGATCAGCGTTACAATTGATAAAGAAAAGCAACGTAGCAATATCAAAGATCCCTGTTTGAAGGAAAACAATTGCTGTAAATTTAGAGATGAATCATACACACCAAAATCTTTAATTAAATAAAATAGAGATTTTTCAAAATGCAATAAAACCTTGACTACAGTAACAAGATATCAAAGATTCAAATCACGCAAGCCTTACTTTAACTCTGTCACTTCTTGTTCATGCAATAAATTAAGTCTTTCCTCGAGATGTTGTTTGGAATCTTCATTGAACTTTGTGTAAGTTTTCTCGCAACTGTCAGTGGAACAAACAACAATCAAATGCGTTACAGGACATATATCGGCTTATTACTAAAGAGATTTGTCCTATTGGAATTCTCAATTTTACAAGAATTAATAAAAAGGAATGTGAGAATAAAAGTAGGGGTTTGGATAATTTTCCAAAAACTAAAAAGCGTAAGGGAGACGAATATTCGAGAGTATTTTAAATACAGGGCACTGTGTATTTGACTCAAAATATACTTAAAATCGAGAAAAATTTAAAGAAGAAAAATATTGAAAACAAACCTTTTAAGAGCATCAATTTTGTCTTTGTCAAACTGTCGAATCATCTGAGGAAAATAAAGTAACGTTAAAATAGAAAGGCATAATAGATATTGCTTTCTGGCCAATTAACATTGATCAGCTCGAGGAAATTACCTATAAGATTACAAATGACATATGTTATCTTACCTACATCAATGCAGGTTTGTGAAGCCTCAGCACTTGGATGCACCATAAAATGATTATCAACAGGGTTTATATAGATATCATTAACCACCCCAAAGTAAATAAGGAAATTTAAATATCAAAATTGATGACGCATTTTCATGGCCCTTTATCAGATGGTATTCAACCAAAAAGGAAATTTTAAAACCAGCTTTAACAGTTTCACAAGAACGCTTTCAATTTGAATGTTGCAAAGGGGAAATGGAAGGAAACTATCATAAAACGGTGTTATTATGAAACCTTTACTTGGAATGCATAAAGAGTGTAATGAAGTTTTGGCATATACAGACAGCAGTTTAAAGGCTTTTGCGCAACCGGCATGCTTTGCGGCTATATTTTCAAAACCGGCCTAGTATCGTACTGCATGGAAATACAAAACACAGTCGATTTCTCAAGACAGCTGCCGCTAAGCATGCCGGATGCGCAAGAGCCTTTAATGATCTTCCAAGTCGTCAGATTGGCTTTGGGGTTACAGATGAATCCTCCAGCTTACAAACTCTTCCAAGGAGGTATCAATGTAGCCTCGTGTAAAGTTATAAAGTAATAATATATTGCATCCATGAATGAATATGACACAGCTTGCGATGTAGAAACACTATGCTGTAGAAACAGATACACACCTCTGACATTTCACTTCTAAGCACAGTGTTTTCGCTTTGCTCCTGTTGAAGCTGTTTCTCCAAGCTTTCAACTTTGGCTTCAGACAGCTGAAATAAGGAGGAAGAGTTTTCTCAGTTCTGATTAATCAAATATAAACAGTCATAAACATGAAAGTTTATATCTAGTTTACTAGTTAATAACTGCAAGCGAAGCTTTATACATCACCTCTAGCTTTTGTTTGAGAGCAGAAAGTTTTTCGTTGGTATCAGGTTTCTCCTCAGAAACTGAAATAGAGTCATTAAAGATTCAGCCGATTTTGAGGCAGTTAAGTATATGATAAAGTAAAGCATTATGTCGGTTTACAAAGCCAATTGGGCGATATTCCTAAGATAGATAGGCCAATAATCAAAGTGAAAAAGAAATCGGAAGAAAGAATAGCTAAGACTAAATGAACGTTCTGAATTGGCAGTCTGCAGGATTCTCTGAATTATGCAATGAAATAAAGATTAAAAATCGTTACACAAAAACCAAAACTAAGACCCCGTGCACACGAGAGCGGATCAGTTTGGATCCGTTCCCAAACTGGTATGGATAAGCTTTCCGTGCACACGAGAACACTTCTATCCGATCTAGTATGGGTCTGCTATCCGTACCAGATTGGTACAGATAAAAAAAACTTGCTCGTTTGGGTCCGATCCACTTGGCTCCCGTGTGAAAACCTGGATCGGGCCCAAACAGGTACGGATAGAAAATCAGGCTATTTTTCTGGAAGATTCTTCCGAATTTTCTTCATGTAGATAGGTCTCAATAAATCTTTCTGTGATGTTCTCATATTTTGATCGAACTGTCTCCCAGTTCAGTGCATCAGCGAGCTTTTTGCTTTCATAATCAAGAACAATTATCAACAGCAACGCTGTTTCATCGTCTGTCCAAATAAAATCTCTCGTTTTGCTGCCTGTGAAAACTTTTTCTTGCAGTGAATAAACAAATGGCGCAAAAAATTTACGTTCTTTGTGTAAATGCTGTTCTGTGCGCATGCCCTTGACCGTGGATCCACTTGGATCCGATCCCATGCGCACGTAAAATATTTTGGGCTCGTTCCTGTGTGTACGCAAACAATATTCTGGATCAAATCCAGTTTGGTAACGGACCCAAACGGATCCGCTCTCGTGTGCACGGGGTCTAAAAACCGAAGTTGTATAAAATTAGCAAAATGGCTTAAATCAGAGCATTAAAATGTTCGATTGAAAGCAGTGGTATTTATACGCTGAACAGCTTTAGGAATTAAACTTTATTGTACGAATGAAGCTAGGTTCAGACTTCATCTAGTAGCGTGACTGGCATATAGATCCCTATACTGTATATTTTAGCCTCAAAGAATAAAACTTTTGCAGGTAAACATGATATGAACCAAATCTAATTTTGGAGCTCCGTAGTAGCGGGGCTATGGAAGAAGGCAACGGGCAGACAAAACTTATAAGTTTATAATAAATGCAACAAGACTTAAGCCAAAGACTTGCTTGCTATTAAAATAATAAAAATCTGCTGTTAAAAATATAGACTTAGACCCAAATTTTAATTATCACTGCAACTTTACGCTTGCTACTTTAAACAAATTCAGTATAGATTAAGGAGGTTTTGGGTATGAAAGATACACTGAAAACGTAAACAACGTGAAATCTTTTTAAAAATTCATTCCAATGAAAATCCAGGGCAAGCCCAACCTAATGATTGGTCTTCCAAAAAGGTTCTTAGGTCGATTCTTTGGACCACTAAAGTGTTTTAATTTTGAAAACCAGACGCTATAATACTTGATATGAAATAATCTTAAAAGAAAGGGATAAACGTAATTTACTTTGATGTTTAGTATCTTTAAGCCCAACTGAGATGGCGTCGTTTTCTGCCTGAAATTGAAAAATACTAGTGTTTAAACCTTGAAGTTGGCAAAACGAGAGGATGAAAAACTTAATAATAGGAAGTATCACAAAAATTTGCCAGAATCAATGAAGCAGTTAGGCCTGTACGTCGATATCTTTGGTTCTAATTTGATTGTTATGGTTCGAAATGGTCAGCTAGGCTTCTTTTGCAACAAAAAGTTTTGGAAGATAAATTTGTTCATGTATATATCAAGAAAGTGATGACGTGGCAAATAAAAATTCATTATTGGGAAGAGAATTGGAAAATGCAGTGAAAATAACTCATGGAAAATTGTGAAGAAATGCAGTGGAATTTTCACCAATGATAATCAAATGAGTTTTGCGAGGCTGCTAAAAAAGGCACATCACCTCTTCTATTTTCAGTGATAAATTGACAAAATGCCGTTTACAAGGGCATAGATTGTCTATTTTGGCAAAAAGCCCTACATGCTATAAAAGACAAAACATTAAAATAAATGACTATTTAAAGGGGGGTCTAATACAACAACTTGTTTTAAGTCCGCACATTTCAAAATGGATGCTCAAGCCTAGGGCACACCGCAGATTTTTGTCGCAAAAAACGAAGATTTTTGTCTCTTACGACGAACATCTGTAGTGTGAGGTGTCAAAATCGAAAGATTTTTGTCTTTTGCGATAATTTCTGAGATCAAAAGAGTTTGAATTTGTCTTTAATATTGGCAACCAAAGACACAAATCGTGCAGTGTTCGGAGCCGAAAGACAGGCAAATCATTATAAAAACTAATTAAACGTATATTATTGGTTTACGTGACTTTTCTTTGAGCTTTTTCTCGCTAAAAAGGATAGCCCATGGAAACTCATCTCACTGGAAAATCATAGCAAAGAAGGGGGGAAATCCGAAAACAGTCGCGCTGTGTGCGGACAGCATCTTTTGCGACAAAAATCTGCTTTGTACGTTAAGCTTTATCAAAAAGGAATATATACCCAACGCAGATCTTGCTTTTGCACCAGCTTCAAGGAATCCCTTACCATTTTTGTAGCAAACTTTTCTTAACGATATTTCTTCACGATCTTTGAGCGAAAACACCCCTGATTGCAACAAATGGCATTCGTTATGTTATATACAACAATGCGATTCAAGACTGATTTTCGTCATAAAAACAACTTTTTACCTTCAAAGCTTCATTCATCATCTGTATTCTATTCTTATCTGCTGATAATTCCTCTAATTGCTCTTTCAAAGAGTTGATTTGCATTTTGGCATTGTTCAATTCTTCCCGTCGTGTTTTGTTGCTTGCCAAAGCCTTGATCAGATCTTCTCTTATTGAATTCGTGTTGGTTTCATTCAGCCGATTGTCTTTAGCAAACCTGAAGAAATGAATTTATCTGCGTCCAGTACCCTAGCTTGCTGACAATCCAGTTCATTTTTCTGAATGCAAACTAGAATTTAGCTTGAGTGTGGACAATAGTTGGACCTGGCTTTGGCTCCCAAAAAACATTTGATTAATTTTGGGAGAATAAAAATGCCAGGGGAAGCAATAAAATGATATGATCTGACTAAATGTTTTTTATTTACAAATTTCCATAAATCTTTCGCTGTTTTAATCTCATTCATGTGGATTTTAGATATAAATACATGGATCTGACACAGACTTTTAAACCAAACGCCTCCAAGGCTTATCGAATGAGAGACCCCAGGGCGTTCATCATAAGGAACAAGAAACCCTTAGTTCTAAAAACAGTATATATAATTTGAAGAGACCACGAAAAAGTGGATACATAGCCTACTAGTTGAAGCATATAGTTCAACATGCGATGTTTCAATTTTTCAATGCTATCTCCAAATTTTGCCGTACTGAAACCGTATTTAACAATGATTTGTAAAATATTCGTGAGCTTGCCTCCAGCCAGTGCATTTCTTCAGGGATGCTCTTATATCTTACATCATTCAGGGCTGCTCTTATATCCAAACAATCTACGTGGGTGCTACATCTACGTCTGAAAATGAAATGAAATGCTTTACCTAGATAGGGGCGTCTTGAATGCGTCGAGCTGATGAAGTTTCTGAGCAACATCGTGTGCGCTATAAGGGGTCGATGACGAAGGTCCTTCGATTGTGCTATTCAGGGCCACCTCGTACAGCCTAAGTTGTTCTTTCACGTCTCTTATCTCATCCTAAATGAACAAACAGTCAACGTATTGCTACAGTAAAAATACCAGCTTCCTTGTATTCTGTGTTTCTTGTATAAAAGTAAAATGACTGTTATCTTTGTTTTTAAGGGTAGTTCTAGAGTTTCGTTGAAAAGTTTCTATATGCGGTCAATCTTGAAATGAGATTTAGAATTGATTTGTTTTCTAAATCTTTTGATTTTGTATTTGTACCGAGACGACAATAGCATGGAGAATGGTAATGCATGAGAGATAAGACCTCTTTCTGTTAAAAATGATACTAAGAATAATCCTTTGGTGGTACAAAACGTAAAATTTTGTTCGCACAATCTGGGTTTTTTCCAGTAAATGCTGTCCGAGAGCATTTTTGATTGGCCTATTCCGATCCACAACTGGGCATATATATTCCCTAGCGTAGAGTTTTCGGTCTATGTTCTGATGTTTTATACTTTGAAGAGTACAAGACGAAAAGCTTCAGTACATTTAAATGTTTGCTTTTTTCAAAGCCATTACTAAGGATAATATAAGTCTTAACTATGAGTTTACACTTCAACGTGGAAAGCTGGTATCAACGTGTGTCCTGATAAGCTAAACGGAGAATGTAACAAATTAACTTAATCTGCTATAGAAATCTCTAAGAAGACTTGCATAGATAATGACTTGAATTGGCTATAGACCAAAGCTATAAAATCTTATACATATGTAATATAAATGGTGGAAGATATTTGTCAAAAATATATACAGTATCAAGGATCTGACAATCATGTTTCCGGGGGTATTTGCCTAACTATAGAAAAGTGCCTGCCTTGACTTGATACCGAAATAATATGGCTGACAACATCACGATGCAAAACATGCAGGATTGAGTTTCTATTTTGAGAAAACTGCTTCAACAAAAACTCTTGGAGTAATTCAACATCCAAATTGGGAATAAATTTGCTCATGCCATTTAACATTCCTCCCTGTTGCTATTTGCCTCCAAACACTTAAACCTCGACCTATCCCTTCCTTGTTTTCCGTCAGTCCTAAACACACATGTATAGAGAACAAAAAACCCTACCCTACCTACAAAGATCAATTAAGCAATGGTACAAACATACCTTCAACGCCTTGTTGTCTTCTAGCAGGTTGGTATTCTCTTTCTTTGCTTGCATAAGCCAAGCCTTGTTATCTGTATTACTATTATCAGACCCTAAAAATATAAAAACTAGACAGTAATCTACAAAAATGAAAATTATAACGAATTATCATTAAATAATCTCTAGTTTTAATGAATTCGTACACTTCAGTAGAGCTATCTTGATATCTGAATATTTTTTTGAAACGCAACATATTAGGAGACAAATTACTCTTTATGTGAAAAACATAAATAGTTTCAAGGAATAATTTGATCTCATAAATTCAATGAGCGTGCATCGCAAAAATTGAATTCAAATTAAAGCTTCAAACTTGACCCTAAGTATTCTTTTGAAGAAGTTTAATTTCAACAATTTAATTAATGGCGAGGTTAAACTTGATAAAAAACCTTAGAAAGATAATTACCTTCTGCCAACATTCCTCGCAAACGGTGCTGACTTTGTTCAAGGCTTTCTGTCAATTTATTAACGGTTTCAGCTGATTCAACCTTCAGCTGAGTTATATACTTTTTTGCTGACTGCATTTCGTCTTGAAGTCTGTTTACATCTTCAGTCTAGGTAACAGAAAAGGAGGATATTTTCATTCACGGAACCAAAGTTTCAATTCCAAGTTTGCTTTGCTTAATCTATATAAAATTTCCATATAAAATTCGAGAAAAATATTATTTTCAGTAAGTCTAACAGGAACACCTTTTTCGATTCATCAGTTCAAATTGAAAAAAGTTCTTGTGGCCTTCAAAATTTTATAAAAAAGTGCACCAGTCTAGCCGTGGACCTGAAAATTTGAAATGCTTTCGACGTTCCTGCTATAAAGTACCCCAGAAAAAAATGTAATGGAATGGAACTGCAATTTAATACAGAGGCAATTGAAATGTAACGTCGGGTCTAAGTTAATAATGACGATGAAACAAAGGCAATTTCATTTAGACGTAAAAGCAATCTTTAAGTATCAGAGCTGGGCAGGGGTAACAATTGCAGAACAAAATCCCCAAACAATGGAAAAATTCCCCTCAATACTGAAAAAATCTAGCTATCGAAAACGCAATTTTGACCAATCTAATTTATGAATTTATCTATCAAAAAAGGTCAAAGGAATTCGAGCTTTTCGAAGATGATGCATCCGAGAAAGGATTTTGAATGGTAAACCAGTTGCTAACCTTCCAGTTGAGCTCTTTCCTTGTGTCATCTAATTTCTCTTTCAAGAGCAGTATTTCTTCTTCATGCTTTTGTCTCAAGGTTGCCATTATTGTCTCATGCTGTGACCTCATCTTTGACAAAGAATCTGCCCGATTCATTGCTACAATTTGCTGGTTTAAAGCTTCCATCCCCGATTCAGCAATCTCAAGTTTATGAAGGAGCTTACGGACAAATAAATAAAATTTAGTTCATACCACACTATTCATAAAAACATCAAGCGGCTTCTAGGTAAATCAGATATTTCAAGGGTTCGTAATTCTGTTTCCTAACAAGAGTTAGCATTTGTATCAATAAAGGCTGTGAACCACGCTAAAAAGAAATACCCTCATTGCGTCGGTTATTTATTGCAGAATCTGCTATGATTCGCAATACTACGAACAATGAACTTTGAAGAAACTCAAAAAATAATGTTCTATATCGTGAGCTCTTTAAACGAAGTGGAAATTACAAAAAGAGTTTATCACCTCGAGCACCCACCCTTCCCTTATACAGTGACATACACCATAGATATCCATTAGCTTATAGAATAACAGCCCGCTTAATGGTCTGAAAAACTGACATGATCCTGTCAGCAAGCATCTATGATATCTCCCCAAAAAATGCCATTGATGAACTTAAGAATAAGAAACAAGTCAAAAACTTTTCTGGCCTTTTCTGGCGTCTGAAAAATTAGCTAAATCTTGGATTTCAATGAAGAGAAGGCCTGTTTGTTTCGTGACATAAAAAGTTTGCAAAATGAAGGATTTACTAAACATAAGGAATACTCTAGGCTAAATCAAGTGACAAGGTGTTAAGTTTGTTACACAAGATAGTTTTTTGCAAGGAGAGTTTGCTGCGTAAGGGTTCAATTCTGATGCTTTTAGACAATGCCAATTCACCAACAGTTAAAGTGATGCCGAGAACAGGAATCTTGCGAATTTCATCAATCTTTACATCATGAAATTTAAGGTTGAACTGTATGGTTTTCATTATCTTTAAAACAACAAGGGCATCAAGAGCCAACTGAGGCATGACAAAGAGGGCTGGAAGTAGTAGTTTTTTCTTCTTGTATAAAGTTGTTTTACTGGGCCTGGAAAATTAGAGGACACGGTAAGGAAGAAATGAAATGCTTCAAACCTCTTTGCGCTCATCCCTAACTTCCTTGGTATTCTCTGCTTCTTCTGATAATCGCCTCTGAAGGGCATTAATTTCGAGCTTCATTTCTTGAAGTGAATCTTGAGAATGTTGCAGTGTCATGCTCATACCATCTCGTTCTCCTATATGGGGGGAAGTCTCAACATTTTAACGATCTATAAAAGCGATCGATGCAGTATAACACCCATTTTGGAAAGAGGCAGTGACAAACATAGAAAGGAGGGAAATATATATCTAAATACACAATAGCAAATATAGTTTTGTTACGAATGTAAAAAGACACACTCGGAAATGAAACCTTGCCAGGCCTGAGTGGAAAGTAGAAAAACCCACCTTTGGCTAGGCTTAACTTGTGTTGCAATATCCTTATCTCTTTGGCCTGATCTTCAGTTTTCACATCTAATTCTCTCTGCAATGACTCTATTTTTCGCCCTCTTGCTTCATAAAGTATTCTTAACTGAGATTGGTCATGTGACTGTGTGCCATTATCTGGAGTGTTCTCATGGTATTGTTCATTTGGGGTCTCTTGCCATTCTTCGAGTGGTTGGTTTTGATTCTCTGAATACATGTGGTAATCAAAATCTGCTGGCAGGCTGCCAACATGCCCCTCTACGTCATGGATTCTTACATCTTCATTCTCTGTATTGTCATCAAAATGTCTCATAAATGAATCCTTAATGAAACTAGATTGCTGATTTTGCTGAAAAGAGCCTCTTTCGTCAGATCTGTTATCAATTGTTTCAAAATGTTCATGACCTTCAAAAAAATGCCTTTGCCCCAATGACTTAGTATAACTATCAACATAAGGTGATCTTTCATGATTACTAGCGTCATTGGAAAAGTCTATTTTTCCTGAAAAATCTTGCCCATCATACCCAAGAACTGCAAAAGCATCCTCCCCTTGGTTCACATCCTTGTTGCTTTTATCTAAAACTCTATTAAAATGGGTTGCCTTGTTGGACATTTCTCCATCTCTCTTACTGTCATATCTTGGGCTTATTCTGCTGATAAATTCGCTTCCCCTGGATGTAAGCAATGGTGCTGGAAGTTCTTTCCTTATTCCTTCATTGGGCAAGGAAGGCAATTGATTGTAGTCAAATGATGGGTCAATCAAACTATTGATAGAAGTTTGGTGGGAGGCAAAAGAGCTGTCGTCTTCAAAGAATTCATCCTCATTTAGCTCATGTTCAAGAAGTTCTTTTATCTGTGAATAAAATCAAAGTTTAAAATATTGGATGCAATTATCAAATAAGGAAAGAGTTACAAATTTAGCTTTAATTTACAAGCAAGCACAATTGTACACAAAATTGCATTGCTGAAGCACAACATGAATAAGTGGGCAATTCCATACAAGATTTTATGAGAGCGGTAGCATACTATTTCATGTTCTGAAATTGTACTTGAAAACTGTACTGGCAACATGTATTGGATCATTTGAAAAGCACGGTCATTGCAACTGATGTACATAGAAATGAAATAGCTCAAGTATATAGGAGTTTGTTTTCACCCTTGGACACAAGGCTTGTGACATTGATTGGGTAGACTTACTTGTTATGTTCTCGCGGTTCTGATTAGCCAATTTCAAGCCACAATTTGGTATAAAGTTCATATGCTTATTCTGGTGGCTTTTGCCTCCTAATGTCATATATATGGTTGAAATGGCTCTGATTAGGGCTTTAAGTTAATACAGAAAAAACAACTGCCTTGCTATGCTATGCTGAAATTCTATATATGCATACATGAATATATACTTATTGCCTGATATATCAGGCCTTTTTCCATTGACGTGAGCGATCACTTGCGATCGTTCAGCATTGCACAAACCAAACCATGCAAGCGTTTGATCGCTCGATCAAAACAGTAAATTGTTAGGAATAAATGTTTCTTCAATTAACACAATTCTGGTCATCTTTTGTGAACAAAGCATCAAAACACAGGAAATATAAGTAAGTTGACTTAACCAAACCTCAACAAAAAAATGCATTTGAAAATCAATTCCACTGCAAATGTTTATAAATACTTTAGGTACTTAGTATTTGAATAATATTAGCACTTGAAGCAATTTCTGGGCAGTCAAAGCGTTTTTAAAAGGTATGGAACAACATTTTGCGATCATTTGGTAATAACATCTTTGTGACCTTCTTGATGTACATAAAGTTTATAAATGAAGCACACTTATTAAGGGTATTTAGTCTTTCTTGGAGTGCATTATAGATCATCGTAACCATTCATTTTCATTTGCTGTTATCTTAAACAAAGGTACCTTATCACAGGAACAATTTTTTCACTATCAGAGCGATCGCTCACGCAAGAGATCACACGAGCGATGGGCCACTTGCGTGGGCTTTTTCTTATGAAAAGGCCTGATATATTTACAACACCCTGCTTAGAATTCTCAATAATTAACAAATTGCTTTCTTTAATATTGATTTGAATGAGAGACAGCATCATGCTACAATTTAGAATCAAAAATTCTAGAGTTAACCTCTTTTTCTCGTTCAATATCTTCTTCCTGAAACTCTTCATCATCATTTTGAGCAACCTGAAATAAAATTTGAGCTATAAAAAACACAAGCAACTTTATAATACCTTTTTAAGTGAGAAAGCTAAGCAGAATGGATCCATCTTTTTCAATGAATGATGCAAATTCATGTAAGGGCTCAACTTGGTATGTTGGAAAATTTAAAAGGACTTAACAAGGTAGGAATGTTTGTTATGCACAGTTGAAGACTTAGGTGCACATTTGTTTTCCAGATGCAAAGGAAGTGCAAATTTAAGTTTGCAGATACTTTGTACATCAATAACATTTTCAGGGCTGGTTAGAGAGGTTAGGTAGACTGTGAAGAAGAAATGTTATAACCAAATTTTAACATAGTAACATGTGAAATGTGAAATTTAAACAAGGAGTGTTAGAGTATTCCATGGTTGCACTCAAGACATTAAAAGAAAACAAACAAATTTTTGAAATATCTTGTTGCTACTACTTTATTTCACACAGATGCTTAACAAGTTAAAATTTAGAAAGAAAAAAATTTTCAGACATTATGTTACAGCAAGTCACGTTGAGTTAAATTTTGGAGACCAGAAAAGCTTGTTTATATGTATGACAACATGTGAACACTCAACAAAAGGTTATAACCAAAATATTTGAAGTAGGCTGTCTATGTTGTAAGGGTAACTTACCCGGTAAGGAGTTTTAACACAGAGTATCTTATAGAATAGCTTTGAAATTAGCTCTGATTTCAAGTTACCTGTTAAGGACTTATTATTCGTGTTTATTATGATGATCGCTGCTTAGCAATTTACCGCTGCGTACTAGCCAGGGGCGGTGGACATTGCTATTATTGCTATCACTTCAGCAGAAAGCTAGGCCTGCTTACCTGTGGGTTGATCTCGAGCTGGCTTAGAAAGTTACTCATTCTTCTTCAACCGAAAATGAAATGTATTTTGGCATGAGCTGCACCTCATACTGTGTATCTGAAGATCCTAAGGGCTCTTGTGTGACTTCAAAAAATCCTTAAAAATGAGTCTAGAGCAATTTTGCAAATGTCGTCTGCTATACCTCAATTTGATTTCTTGTTTAGGAAAAGAAAATCGAGCGCCAAAATGTAACTTATTGAATTGAATGCTCCTGCAAAGGGACATTTCTAGAGACTCCTTGTGAAAGAAAGAAAAGAAACCATAGCTATTTTTTTAAGATAACAAATTTTTAAACTACAACTAAAGCTACTTAGATACATGCTACTCACAGTGGTGAAGGACACATGGTTATCTGGTCTTCATTATGAGTGACAGTATCAATTTTGAAATAAAACTATATGATATAAATATAAACGCGCAAAGAACAAAAAATCACTTGTTTTGATGGATATAGATGACTTTGTCTGCCCAATTGTTTTCCAATTGTTCTGATGTTTTTTTGATAACATGTCCCCTATAGTCTCAATACAAAATTCTTAGGGAGAAATGTTCAAGATGAAAAGAGGTATAGTTAAAAATCCTCTATTTGAATAACTTTTTCTTAAAAAACACCCTATTGTACATGTCATTAACAAAAATAAACATATAGGTCACTGTGAAAAGTGCAATCTTTTTCTAATATAAAATATTGGGTTATGCAAGATATCTAAAAGCATTATACTCTTTCAAAATCACAATCTTAGAACAGTATAGCAACAGGGACGTTCTCAGTGAAGACAAATGTCAGCACAGATATAAAAATATTTTTGGCAATATACGGGTTATTCTTCACCAACTTGCTTCAAGGCCTCATTTAAGTTTATTGGGGCCTTGGGCTCAAAGTTGATTGGGGCCCCTTCAAATATACCAAAAATTTGTGTCACGTGCACAATACTTATATGATCACATGCTAAACATAATCAAACATAATCAACCAACCATAAGACACGAATGAACTTGTATCCATTTCGCATTTCAGTACATTCCCAATAGAACTACCCAACTGCTGAAAACTTTTCAATGATTTTATTGTGGTTTAAAACTCACTGGACATCAAAAACTGCTGCCATTAAACATGAGGAAACAATGCGCTACTGTGACATTGTGGACCTTAGCTCATACTCGTTTTATTTACCCTTTTCACCGGAGAAAACCTCTGTATGGCAAATTGAGCAACAAACTAAGTGCATTCATTCAATTGGGGTTGTGACCACGCCCTTTATTCCATTCTTAAATGGAATTCGTTACTTCGTGAGGCCCCAAGCTCCATTCAAACACAAGATTGAAATCAAGAGCACTCAAAAGGCTTTTAAAATTTTGCATGGGGCCCCCTAAATCAAAGAATTTTAGGGGGCCCCTGGGCCCGGTGGACCCATGGGTAAATGCGTCACTGACTCGCTTTAGTACTAACTATAGTTTGACTTGAGGCGAGTAATATTATGAAAAAGTCCACCCAGGTAGAGTAATCATTAACGCGTACCAGGTTGGAAGTAATCATTAGATTGTAAAACTGAAAAAAATTTGATCTCGTTCGCAAATGCCATGGTTTAAAACAGGGCACATAGATATTATCATAATGGTAATTACCTAAGAGACCGACATATACTAATTTATCTTCAGTCCTTGATTTCTTGTGTAGCGCATTCTTATGTTCATTGCGTCGCACTACTGTACTGAAAAATACAGTGAAAATAGAAATTGAACAATTCTTGATTACTGAAAATAAACATCTTTGAAGACTAAGCAAGGGTTGAAAAATGTGTTGAAAATATAACGTTCTAGCATACGGGTTCTTGTATGTTTGGATCGGTATGGATATGATTTGTTTAATATTAATTGTTACAATAGTGGAAAAACACTAATTCAGACTAACATAAACAATTTCGAAGATTGCATAAGGCAGTTTGTTTACTACAAAAAGAACACTTGCATTAATTTTTATGGTACCAAGTTTAAATCCGACTTTTTAATCCTTTTGAATTTCGGGATGTTTTGCTTTTATGAGGATATGAACCGAGTAATTTGATCTGATTCCAAAATTTCTAGTTCTAGCCTTTGGTATCACAAGGAGATTTTGTACATGAAGGTTGTGATTCGCTTGTTTCGGCGAAAAAAGTCCTGCGAAAAAATAGAATTTAGACTGTTTTATATACTTCGAGTACTAAGATTCTAATTGATTGAACATTGGTCGTAGTCTCCTGTGAGTTGGAGATTAGATGCTTATAGGAGGATGAACCACTGATCTATAAAAAGATTGGGTCGGGCTTCTAATGCGACCAGAGTTCCGCCATCCGAGAAGAGGGCCCCAGAACAGCCCATGCTAGGAGACGGTCTTCTCTGTCACCCCTTGCAATGTTTTCAGCTGCTTTGGCCTTGTTCTTTTTCAGCAATCACACACAAAGCATTGCAGCTCTCGCGTATCCATATCGTTGAAGTATTGGTTTTGAGGAATGGCTTCCCGCTATTGTTTGGGGCCCTCTTCCTTTTGAAATTGAACGGGCTTCAAACTTTGGTGTTTCAAGAAAATAAGAAGCTCGATCTAGTCTTCTTTGTAGATCAGTGGGATGAATAGTCAAAATAGGAGACTCTTATGTGCAGAGAATAATCCAGAATTTGAATGACACATTCAATGCGAGACGAAAACTTCGAATTGTATTCTACCGATAGCCTTATTTTCAGCTAGAGCGGGGGGATTAGCCTCTATCTTATAAAAAGCGAGGGTCAATATAAAAAACAACTTGTTTAAACAAGGAACCTTCGATCGCTAAAGGCATGGAAATCATAACACCTATTTAGGAATGGAAAGTATACGGATAGCAAGGGAATACTGTTCTTCAAAACCATTTAACACCATTCCGTGAATTCATTTTTTAAACGCAAATACGTGGAAGTTTGGGGCCTCGTGCTTCTTTGGTGAT
Organism: Rhopilema esculentum; assembly: GCF_013076305.1. The sequence goes on along the minus strand of NW_027019302.1, from coordinate 3,798,526 downwards.
CTGTCAAAAGAGGAGCTCTATACAACCGTGGAAGTTTTTAATACAGATCAAACTTTTGGTGAACAAGCGTATTTCTAGATCTAAATAACGGAAAATATAAATATGATCTCAGGAGTTGAGATGCTAAATTACCATGACCTTTTATTGCGTTTCCTTGTCAATTGTTGAGATCGAAATGCATCTTGAAAATATTGCAAACGATATGAGCCCTCTTTTCATAATAAAAATTTCGATTTGAATTCTGAGCACCCCTTGGGCAAATCAAAAGTCGACGCCTGTGCTCGTATTTGTAGTAAAGTTCTGATGAAAGGGAAAATAATACCAGTTGCTTTTATTCTTTCCAATTATTTCATGATAGATAACTGAAAATTGGAACAGAAACCAGCTGAAGAAAAAACTTAAATACTAAACATGACAAATGGCAGCATGAGCAACTAATGTACTTTAAACAAACTATTCAACTTAATGAAAATACTCGACCAAAACATAATTTTGGCCACAAAGCAAAAACTCGTTTTCACGGAAAAACTGTCAATAATACTGTCGAATTGGGTATTGCTTAGAAACTGCGCGTTGTTTTTAAACATTGGTCCAGCATCCAAGACGTGGAAAGAGAACAGTTTGAAAAAGGGCCATAACATCATTAAAAAGGACTTTGTATCAAATTAAATAACACATATCAAACGAAAATCTCACTCAGTTTCTCATTAACATGCACGTCCAAGTAGGATTCAAGTTACTTAGGGACGTATTGGGGCAAATGTAATTTACACTGATTCTACTTCTAATCAATCCAAGTCCTCACAGTTATAAATGAAAGTGGAAAATGCATTCTTGAATGGTACAATTTGCATGACTTTTCTTTTTGGAAGTGTGACCAAGACATAAAAATTTATAACACTAAACAACATTAAACGGCTGTAGTGTTTTTATCCCGATAGAAAAATGAAGTCTGTTCTCGCAAATATTAGTAGGCTTTACAGTATGCACCTCAAAACTACTTGTTTTACAAATAAAAAAAATATATACAAATAAAAATGCTTGTTGAATAAAATCTTGAAAAAATAACCATATCTTACTGCTTACGATCATATAGCTAAAGTAGCAAAAAAGTAGTAAAAATTGTACGCAAAACAGCTTAAGTGGCAAAACGTCATACTGAAAACGAGAGCCTCGGCATTCTTTAGTATTCCAGGCAAATCAACCAAGTCAAACACTCAGGTCAAATCTAAATGAAGAAATGGGAAAATGGATTTAAAAAGGAATCTTTAAGAGAAATGAATGACCTTAGATACAGCGTCGTACTGTAATACTGGAAAAATCTTTGGTTTTAAATCTTATGAGTAATGCTATGCTTTATACATATAATGAATGAAACCAGAACAGAAAATCCTTAGCAAAAAGTGATTGAGCGCAGTATTTCACAAATGATCATTTCATCTAACTACAGATCTCCATGACAGTAAACATGCCTTATTAAAATCAAGATATTTTGATTTGATTCCAAAGAAAATAAGAAGAAGAAAAATCAGTCATTGAACAAATAAAAGCATCTTTTTCAAATTCAATGAATGTCCATCCTAAAATTAAATCTGTGATAATAACAACTTCCCATTCTACTTTGTGAATATTCAAACCAAGCAACAACATAATGAATTTCACACATTTTCATTGGATCTAAATTTTGCAATTCTTTTTCTTTGGCCAAGTTTCACTTGTATTTCACCTTTATTTGCACAAATGACTATCGAAAAAATAATTCACTAGAAATAGCGTTAAAAAATTAGCGTTCAGAAGGTATGGTCCAAATTTAAAGATTTAAACAATATCTTATGACAAAAATAGCAATCAATGTAAGTAAATTGTACCAGGAATAAAAAATGATTAAATGAATAACGACGTTTCGAGAATAGCCCGTTATCAAGTGATAACTTACTGAGCTTATTTACTTGATAACGCGCTATGCTCGAAAAGTCGTTATTCATTTAATCAACGCTTTATTCCTGGTACAATTTACTTACATTCATCGTTATTATAGCATCATATTGTACCGCACGCAATCTAATATAGTTATGGAATATTTTATGATATCGCCAATTTTAAACTGTAGCGAGTGATATCAGTTCTACTAAAAGAAGCAAGACACGCTTATTCTAAACCCTCACATTGTCTTGCCATAAGATTGTGGCATGCCTGGTCAAAAAGAAACATGCATAGATAAACTGAAGTCTAAACGTTGTTACCAGAAAACGCTTAAAATGAGATGGAAAGCTTGTAAATAAACGTTAGTGCTAGGGTCATTCAGAAATTCTTATAAGATATTGTCAATAGCGGCATAAATTTCATGCAAAATTTATTTCTTTCTTCCAAATAAAATAAGTTTTATTAGCGAAGAATGATAATACTAGCCTGGAACTATTAAATATGACACAACCCGGTGATATTCAAAATCAAACAAGTAATTTTCAATAGTAACCCAGTACTATTCAATATTAGCCCGATACTATTCAATATTAGCCCGATACTATTCAATATTAGCCCGATACTATAAATATAAAACAGATACTATTCAATATCAACTCGGTACTATTGAATACAAACCTGGTACTTTTGGATACAATTTTTTGAAACAGTAATGCTCAAACTCAGCTATGTTCCTTTTCTTGATGTCAACGTTCACATCCTCAATGACATCTTTTGCTAAGAAAAGCAATAAAATGTTTCCATGCTAAGAAAAGCAATAAAATGTTTCCATGGCATCTATCACCTGAAGAACTTGATTTTAGATCAGATAATAAATTGAAGCTTCAGGTTGACAACTTAGATACAACAAATTTTCATCAAGATAATCTTAATTTGTGTATTTGGTCGCATGCAGCAACCTCCATTTTTCTGCTCACGTAAGGAATATGTCTTATCAACATATCTATCTTAAGAGTCACACAAGCCTTGGAGGGGGGGGGGCAGGGTAACTAAGCCTAGTTTTTGACGGGGACGTGCTATTTTTCTTCAAAATTTTGACCCATAATTCCGCTAATATGATGAAAACTTTACCTATAATTCCGCAAGGCAAATAACATTTTTAAAACACAGCAAAATCAGCAAACAAATTTTGAATGTCCTTTGCACTAAAATCTCAATATTACACATATTCCATACTTTCGTTTCTCATCAACGAGCTCATCAACGAGCGCGTTAATGGGCATAATGGAATCACGCTCACTGATTGGTCAGTTTGGCAATTAAGCTTCCAATCTTAACCGACACTTCAAAATTCTTCTGCATGCAAACAAAGCATATTGAATCATACCTTTCCAATCCTCTCCTCGGTTGCACATATACTTCAGCAGAATCCAACAGTTTTCAAAAATCGATAAAGGCGCTGGTAGGATTGGCTTCTTGATAAACTCTTTCAAAAGAACAAACTTCTCATATTGGCAGATTTGATTGGAGCATTTTTGGGTTTTGTCGTAAATATTGCTGCAGAGAAAATAACCAACAATTGATGTACAAAGTTTTTCTATAAAAAACAATTTGCGAAAGCAGAGGCTATGTGAAAACACCTTTAAAACTTAACTTGTTGTTTTTTGGACAGTTCTTTTTCGATCTCCGTCGTTCCTTCTTACCTAATTCTTTGGGATTCTATGGGAGCTTTGAATAGAATAAATATTACAAATTTTAACGACTTTTCTACTTTATATCTAACATATTCCTTGGCACATACGTCGAGTTTCTTGGTCTGTAAAATACACCTGAAAAATCGACTGATACTCTGGTGATATGATTAGAGAAAACTTCCTTTGTGTTCATAGTGTAGTTTACCGGAAATTTATGCAGAAAAAAGATCTCCGCTTGAACAAAATGATTTTCGTTTAAAAAACCTTTGATAAGAGACTGCAGCTTTAGAATTGAAGTTCTTTCTTACGGGAATGTCGTTAATTTCATCAATCAAAACTCAATAAAATATTATTTATTCCCTTAATGAAATATTGAACGTTCAAAGTGAATGAGTGTTAGTTTTTTGGGTCGACTTATATATCTGGTATTGCTAAAAGTTATGTATTTTTAGCCAAAAATCAAGGGTCGACTTACACGCCGGGATGACTTATATGCCTAGAAATGCGGTGTATGAATTGTTTGAGGAAACAAGAAAAGCGTTTCTCTCACACAAAAAGTTCGAGGAGAACTATTAACTTTGTTTTTGGCTAATATGCTTCGTTTCTTACAATGTTTTCGTGATAAAGAAAGAAAGCAGCAAAGATTTCAACTTTCTTTTTAACAATCTTAGGCCCAGAATCACAAATCTATAAGAATACTGTGGTTCAGCAAAAATCAAAAGCAAAAGATGACACAAGTCAAGACAGCAAAAAGGTATTTTGTAGAAAAAGTTTGTTTCATTTTTTTCTTCATCTCAGGAAGCGCAATTCATGATTCTTGGTTGTAAGAAATTTAAATAGAAAATGAAAATACCTGAAGTCGGCAATCAAAATATTGATAAGGAGTGTATTTGCAAACAAAAGAAAAATAGCCATTCCAATCACAACAGCAATTTCGTATCCTGAATTCACTTTTGGTGTCCCAAATACAGTTGTACTGTTGTTCACTACAAAAACAAACGCGCCGATGAGCAGAAACTCTAGAACCAAAACGCATAGTAAGGTAATTCTTTAGTAATGAATTAAAATTTTTTAGCAATTAGTTTCTACTTGTTTCATACATTAAAAGGCATGAGACTGAAAGCTTTTGCTGTCTTTTGGTCACTTAAAATTGATGGCTGTACAGATTATACAGACACCTCTCTAAAAACACACAGTTCAGTTTCATCCCAAATGATCATAACGCCATTAATGAAGCTCTATACAACGGACACCCCTATACAACGTACACCTCTATACAACGGACACCCCTATACAACGTACACCCCTATTCAACGTACACCTCTATACAACGGACACCTCTATACAACGGACACCTCTATACAACGGACACCTCTATACAACGGACACCCCTATACAACGGACACCCCTATATAACGTACACCTCTATAGAACGGACACCCCTATACAGCGTACACCTCTATACAACGGACACCCCTATACAATGTACACCTCTATACAACGGAAAATTACACTGATCCGAGCAGTGTCCGTTATAAGACGGCTGTATCCCCAACTTCTAGGTATTTCAACCTTTCTAGAAGTACAATACAGCTGCAGGACGCCAAACTAAAATCTAATTGACAAAAATATAGCTGAATATCATATGAATACAAATTGCAAAAAGTTGAAGAATTAATATATCATATGGGATCTGAAAACTAAGCAAAATATGCATTGGCCAGCAAGAAAAGGTTTTATTATTCAACAAGTAAAAGGTGAGACATACATTCATAAGTTTCGAGTCCAGCGTCAGCAAATAGCAAAAGGTATGGTCGGAAGAAAATGGTGAAGACTGTTGTCCAAGACAAGGTTGACGCGGGGAAAAGCATTGCTGTCAGCAAAACACCATAAGAAATAACCGAAATGGTGACGACAATCAGGAATGACTTCATCCGTAGCAGCTGAAAGATAACATCAATTTTCATTAGCAACCAAAAAATCAATCTTGAAAATCATGAAACACGATGAGATATCAAAGCATACGAAAGTACGCTTAGTGAAGGCATTAGTTTTCCCGATAATGAAGTAACGTTATGAGAGCTGGACAGTCAGGAAAAGTGAACGAAGGAAAATCGATGCGTTTGAGCCATGTTGACGTAGGATATTGAGAATATAAGGGACAGCAAAAAGGACAAGTCAGTCTTTTTAGATGAAAGAAAGCCAGAAAATTCATTAGAAGGCATGGTTGTAAAACGCTGACCTTCCTTGGCCATACAATAAAAGCTAGCGTGATGGAAAAAGATATTGTGTTAGCGTTGGTAGAGGGAGCAAGAAGACGAAAGACACAAATAGCAAGATGCCTGGATATGTTAAAAGAGCTAGCTGGGTTGTCCTTGCATCAAGTCAATGAAAATGCAATCGGAAAAAATGAAGATTGTTTGTTCAGACCATCGCCAGAAGTCGCCAGCGACATAATGGTACTTGAGACACACATCATTCTAAGATTTGGGATTAAACCTATATCTAGAACTTGATTCCTTCCCAGACGACGCCATTGAAGCGGCACTCGGCAAATATAGGTAAACACTGTTCTCTATCTCTCAATTTTCAATGAATGTCAATGAAAAAGCAATCGGAAATGAAGATTGTTTGTTCAGATCATCGCCAGAAGTCGCCAGCGACTTTATGGTACTTGAGACACACATCATTCCAAGATTTGAGATTAAACCTATATCTAGAACTTGATTCCTTCCCAGACGACGCCATTGAAGCGGCACTCGGCAAATATAGGTAAACACTGTTCTCTATCTCTCAATTTTCAGTGTATAACCACACATAGTTTTGAATAGATCGTTAAATTACTAAATCCGGTGCTCTTTACACATAAGAATGCAAAAGCTCATCAAAATATTTTGGATGCCGATGATCAGCGCAGTACACAAATTAACTGAGTCATACCGCTAATTTGTGTACGTCGTCCTCAACTAGCAACGTCCTCAACCAAGATGAGTACCAGTTTAAACGATAAATTTGATGCGAAGCAACGCAAATTCTGCGTCCTTCCATTTGCATTTATAATATCTTGAGATAGGAATTTATAAAACATTTAACGGTTTGAATCCGCCTTTTATGGATGAAATACTGTCCATAAATGAATGCCCAATTACTTAAGAAACTCCCATTCATAACAGCGGAGCCACATTACAAAATATATGGATTTAATACCGTATCATACAGATGTAGCCAGATATGGAACTCAGTTCCAAACGAAATAAAGTACTCCCCTACTTTACCAATATTCAAGAAAAAAATCTCAGAATTTACATTGTTCAATTTACAATTTACAAATTTTCATGTTCAAAATTTACAAATCTCATTACTTGCAAACTTTGCAACGAATACATATATAACATTGGTTATATTTGATTTACTTATACTTAGTGTTGGTAATTTAAATAAGATGTTTTTAATTAGCTTGAGTATGCAAAGCTAGAATATGTACCAACTTTAAATAAAGAAAAAAAAAGAAAAAAAAGTCTTTTAAAACCTCGTCTAGAACTTCTCCACTAATAATAAAGTCTAGATGTTTTAGCTTTCTTGAATCAATCAATCTCGAAATATGTACTTCTAATTGAATGGGTATTTGACAAAGGGGATGCTCTCTCTTTGATTAGCTGCTCTAGAGAAGCTTCTCCTTCTTTAACAAAATTTTTCTCGATAAAAATTTCTGCTGATTTATGTAATCTTATTATAATTTTGTCGCATTGAAATATTTGTAAATTTTGTTAGTTTAAATGATTTTTGTATGTAGCTGAATTTTGAAAACTAAATTGAACTGAACTGAACTGAACATAAAACCATTTTCTGTGAGGCTTGATTGCTTGACGGGAAGACATTGGGAATTCAGGGCGTATACTTCATGGATATTGTGAGACTGCATAATAGCAATTTATAGAGTTAAGACACTTTTATAGATATTTCGTAGCACTCAACTGAGGCTGCAGAAAGATAACTTCGAATAACAGCCTGTTCTTCACTAAGAGGCCCCTGTATTGACTTACCATTTCGATAATCATAACCAGATAAGGACCAATATCCTCCGACTTTCTTAAAAATTGTGCAATTTTTATCCAAGAGAGCAAGAGGTAGAATGAAAACACTGCCTTGGAGATGAATGGATCGTAGTAATCCAAGCCAAAGCCTAAGTAGTACAGTATGAAGCTGATGATATCTAGAATATTCCAAACACTTGACTTCCATTGTGCCAAATTGTTCAGGCATCCCTTTTGGACAGATACAATCTAAAGCAAAATAAATTGAAAATATTTTAATAAATTCAGCTGCCTCATCGTGCCGGGAAAAATCTTTTTAAATGTAAAAAACCTAGCATAAACCTAGCATAGTATACAAATATAGATAAATGTAGTAATATTTATATATGTTAAACACAGATCTAACGAATAAATGGGTTAGCCTCGACACCATTTGGGTAATATTAATTTTCATGAACGCACCACATGGGCTCATATTCTCATGAACGCACCACATGGGCTCAGAAAGCTTTACATAAGTCTTAACATCTGTCTATGAAAAAAGTAGTTGTAACAGCTCAAAATCATTGCTTTAATTTTCTCAAAACTAGATATAAGGAGACGGGTCATTCTGCAATTGAAGTCAGGAGAAGATATAAAATTATTATTGTAAAATGTTTTTGGAACACTAGGTTAACAGGTCCTTGGTTGGTAGCAGCAAACTACTTTGTTGAACAAGTTTACCTGTATGTATATATATGGTTTTATTATCATTATCATTATTATCATAAAGTCTGAGCGGTTTAAGCATCACATTGCAATGGGGGAAACTATACTGCAGCAACCAACCCCTCTATTCTGTGCAAAGCTTCAAAACTTACCTGCCTAATCTCGTCTAGTGTCAAGCCAAACACAAAAACCAAAACCACCCATTTAATCACCTCGTGAGCCTTGGTTTCCCAAGATAAAACGAAGAAGGAAAATGCCAGCAGATGCAGAACATACACGATCTGTCAAAAACATGTACAAAAAATCATAGAGATTTAGCAAGGGGTAAGTGGGCAAAGGGTGTTCATTCAGAAATTGCATGTTAGCAACGCCATGTTGACAGCTAAAAAAGACAGCTTGATAAGGTCCTGGAAAGGGAAATTGATCGAAGCTCCAAACCATTTTCGGCAAAATCCAGTTCCAAGTAGGCATTGCTTCAACCTCCTTCAGAGTGTGATCTCAAAAGTTCAAGCACTCGATTCAATGATCATCCCAGTCCATGAGCGATTTCCCACTCGCAGTTATCTAAATCCCAATTCCAAGTGCTGAAATAGGCAACCCAATTTCCCCATTTACTACTTCGGGACCCTTTGATAATTTGCTACTAATAACGTTTGTGAATACACGGCAGTGACCACAGTGAATACAAAGCGAGAATTTCTCTACCCTGGGTACCAGAGCCTCGTGAATCCATGGATAAAGTATTGTAGACAGCTGCGCCTTGTTAAAACAATTTTTTGTGACTCGTTTTTAACTAACGAGACTAGATAATGGAGACTCTGGTGCCAAGGGTAGGGTTTCCATGCTCATACCATCAGGTGGTAGCTACATCTGAGCTGAGCAAGAAATGTCTTTATACTCTCACACTTGAATTCGATCCGCATGGACAAGATGATAAAGTTACAATAATAAACTCACGACATGTAGCCAAAACTTGACATTTGGCACTCCCATTTTGTAATTCATGTAATACCAAAGCCAGTAAAGAGGTTTGGAGCAACAGCAAGATTGATCGGCCCTCTCTTTCAACCTTTTGAGCTTCTCCTTATGACGATTGTCCTAAGGAATAAGGGAAACGGATTAACACTGGGTAAATTTAAAATCGTTGCAAAAACCATTTCATACACAGATTAAAAGGGCACCAACTTTTTTGAAGGGGTACTAGATGGAATGAAGAAGCGATGGTTGACCTTAGCAATAACAATAACTTTTAAGATAAATTGAAATGGATCTCATTTTTTCATGAAATTACAATAATTCAAAATAATTTATTCATACGGCAAATTCCCTTTTAAGCCCACCGGGGGGCCTTATTGTTTCTCAGCACTTTGAAGGGGGCTTAAATGAGAGAGTGGCTAGATTGAGAGAGGGGGCTAAAAAAATATTTTGTTATGAAAGACCATTTTCAGAGGTAGGCTAATTTTTTGTTATTTACGGAATTAAAAACATTAAATCCGCCTTTTACAACAATAATGTTGCCATCGTCATCGTCGTCAATCATTAATTCTAAAATATCTTTATGGGCCATGTCGCCTTCTGAAATCGAGCATTCGAAAAGGTCGACTTCATCCCTCTGAGTACCAGCGACCTGTAATTTTGGTAAAAGGCTCTCACATGGCCCGTGCTTAATGCACATTAAATCTTTGTCTTCGAGACTGGAAGAAACATTCTTTGAATTTTGATTAGATGAGAAGCATTGAATGACAAATGAATGAAATGAAAATTTCCGTTTTTTGTCAAGTTTACTTATTTTGGCGTTCAGAGAGGGGGCTTAGTTGAGAGGGGGGCTTAAAAGAAAATTAACGGTACATGCAATTTCTCTCATGCAATAAACATTTAAAAATCTCAAAAATTTAAGAAGAGACCTCCCCACTCCAGGATTTCATAAGAGCCAGCTCACAAGCCGGTCGTTCGATGATATCTTTCAGTTCAAGGTTTCCTACTACTTCCGCGAACGTCTGATTCTTCCAAAGCGGCAATCTTGTCGTCAATACTTCTTCGGTCATTTCTCGGTCTGTTTTGTAATAAATTTCCAGCAAATCTATCATTTGCTTGTTGAAGAACCTACAAAAATGCATGGGTAACCTAACCAAATGTTTACAGAGGATTTGAAGTGCTAGAATATAAATTATGAAATCATTAAAGACAACCTGCGTCCAGATCTACTTTTCCAGACAAAGCAAAAAAATATTTTGTATGTTTGGAATTAATCCATAGGACTTGAAACCAACCTTAACTGCAATGCAGAAAATAAAAATTTGAAATATGCTCCTCTAGTCTCAGATCTAAGACAAAGGTTCAAATCTGTCATATCTGTGAATCTCTCCATTAGATCTCTTGGCATCTTCAGTGACTCATATCGCTCATTCCTTTAAATATGTCACTCTTTCCATCGATGATCAACACCAACGATATCTCATTCTAAGCTTTTTACAATATTCGTTCTTACCACCTATTACATCTTTTGCTGTAGGAACAAAACATGGACTAATATTGACAACTCTACTTTTAACTACATACGCACCTATATGTAAATTATGCTTGTTATTTATTACATTTATAAGTCCAGGCTAGCCAATTACAAATAACCTGTAATAGTGAGATTTCTAATTGCAGTTTTTAGTTTCAATGAAAATGAAAATTTCTCAAAAATGAAAATGATTTTGAAATGTTTTTATTTTCTGCAGTAGCTCCGTTGTCCAATTGATGAAACCCAAACAGTATTGTATGCAGTCCTGGCCGTAGAGCTCCACTGGAAGTACGTATATGTGTATATATGTTTGTATGAAATGTGTGCTTCAAATGCTAATTTAGGCCAAAGATTTCTTACAACCGCCGTTAACAGGGGCTGTTAAACGACCTTATATAGGTGCAATTTGCTGATTATTCGTCTCAAAAATATTGGCAAGTAAAATTTAACTATATTGAGTAATGGTATACGTGGTTTTATGAGCAGCATAAACAACCAGAATGTGAATGGATATTGGAGTAAAATTGTGAATTCTTGCATTAACCAAGCGTTTAGAACTGTAGTAAACGAAAAGGTAGAGCAAAGAAGCGACAAAAGGGAGGGACAAAACAGCGAATATATTCATTTTCATTATCCTCGCCGGATTTTCCCTAGTTAAGGGTACCTAAGATTGATCTGATAATGAACTCTATCGCGAGTGCAGAAAACAAAAATAGTTGACATATATCTGGAAAGGTCCTTTCGCAATTGAGGCAGAGGTATCTCATCAAAGAATTAAAACGCATATTGCACAAAACAGGAATCGAAAATATAGAATTACATACTCAATAGTGTCTTTCAGCTTGTTGGGAACATATCGGAATACTTCTGTCTTTTTGATAGTATTGGAAATGCCAGAGAGAACCGCATGCACAAGAAGTGCATTTGACAATGGATGGTATTTGTCGCAAAACCATAGTAGTTTAACTGTATCAAGATGAAGTCTGAGAGTACGATTAATCAGCAGTGACTGTACTGCATTGACAGCCTGTAAAAAATAATTTCACAGTTTTATCATTTCAAAACAATATCAGTTATTTCAAAACATCGATAATTGGCATTGAAAGAGCTAGGTTCTGATAGAATCTCACAAAGAAGCCTCCTAACTGTAACATCCCTTTCCAAATAATAAGAATGTAAGCACGTTTGCGACAGTACTGTGCCTTCCCTCCGACCTCAAACATTTTTACTATCTTAAACGATTGTCTGCAGCTGGCTTCGATCGACTGCGGCAATGCCGGAAGAGTTTAAACAATTCAATTTTCCCACCCCAAACGGCATCATAAATAACCCTTGTCACACGTAGGATGACACACCATATGTTTGCTCAGATAAAAAATCAATAACTCATCCTTAAAAAGACATTTCTACCCGGAAAAAGCCTAGTTTCCATAAAATCGCAACTTCCTGGACCCCATCTTCAGCTTTATGTTCCTATAAATCGGCGACAGTTAGAAAATATTCCTTTCCAGGTCCCAAAAGCGGACTGTTTGGACAAAGCTTATAGTCATTCACCGATCAATGCCACATGCACCGATCTTTTGCAAAACCGAAAAGTGGTAACTGCCGATCAACTGCGATATGTGTTTGCATTCAAGGGATAGGGTAGTCATGTCAGAGCATCTTGAGGAAGTTTTTCCATTGAATTGCGACGGTCGCAGCGATCAAGAAGTTTAACTTAGCTCAACTAGCCCGTAGGCCCTAGCGACTGCTTAGAGTCGTAAGCATCGCGAGCAACTTATTTAATTGAATCGGACACAGAGCGTAGATGATTGCAGACTGTCGTCCACCCTTTCAAAAACGCGTTAGTGGAATCAGGGTTATTGAACATCTTTATTGCCTCATTTACCGGAGGTACCATCTAACTTCTATAATAATAACACGGGATATAAGTTCCAGTTCAGGCAGCGAAAACAAATAAATTGCTACAAAGGAGGATCCACCAAAGAACATTTCAATGAAGAGGAGAATGATATTTTACACACTAACCCATATGACCATGCTTTTATCGTCCACAACTTATCATTCTTTGGTCGTGCAAAAATTTCCCCGCTATATGCCGGCCAAAAGTCCCCTTCGAAGAAGCTCACATGAATAATTCATGAAATGACGCCTTAGAAAGGACCTAACTTTCGAAAATATAGTGTAGTCTGGGACTAACTGGTAGGAAATATTGGGGGGGGGGGATTCGCATACATGTTCATCTCAGAATAGTTTATTGATATGTGTAAGCCCTAAGCTTGAACCTTTTGGAACGCCAAATGTAGCGTATTTTAGGGTTATTACCAATGCAGTTCCTTATCTTTAAATTCAACAATAGTAAAGCTTCTTGAAAATTTTCATGATTTCGAGGTTACTGACGTAAAATTGTCTTTATCCGTGTTTTAATACAAGTGATCCTTGAACTTTGGTAAGCAAGTTAAAACTAGGTGCAATAATCCAAAGCCTAGCTGTCTCAAGTAAAGAAGTTCGTTGTTGTGAAGAAATAAAAAAATCTGGTCGAAAATAAATTTTCAAACAGACAAGAAACAACCGAGATGGGTAGATAGTTTGTCTGATTATGAGATGGACCAGTTTTGAAAATCGGTGCAGTTGTATTTGACACACTAACCTGCTTGTGGTATTCGATTCTATCTCCTAAAAGTTCATGAATACCATCTGCTGTCTCGTTATGACATAGAAATTTTAAGGCATCGTCAATATCAAACGGATGCTGTTGATTTTCCTGTGATGAAGATTGAGAATTTGTTGCACAATCAAACTATAAAGTAGTATTGAAAAATTTACTGAGAAAAGCTCTTTGAATCGATTTGTAATTTAAATTAGAAAAAGGTTGATGTTATGTGAAGTTCGTAGAAAATAAAGCTATGTTAGGTTCCATCCAAGATGGACGATGAAACATTTTTGCATATTTAAAAAGTCGACTGAAAATCAAAAGCTAACAGTCTTAAATTCAAAATGATCAATAAATGCATCCTCGTTTAGTAGATCTAGGATAATGTACCAATTTCTAATGCCCTATCGATTCCTACTGTAAAGGATTACTTGAAGAAAGTGGAAATTCACAACCAGCAACTCCATTGTAAAGCCAGACCAATCTGTTATCAAGCTAAGTATTAACTAGCAGATATACATGAAAATAATAAATATTATTTAAATACGAGAAGGTAATTTTAGGATTCTTGCAAAAGAAAACGACAGCAATGAGCAGTGTCGAGAGATGATTTTGAAGAATAAAAGATTGAAAGCCATATTACTTACAGAAACTGGTTTTGTTTTTTTGAAGAACTTAAAAATTCTGTTTCCCTAAAAAAGATCAATTCAGAAATTTAGATCATTTAAATTTAAAAAATATAAAACAAAAATTACTTTATGAAAGATAGGCTTCTCGTCTCATTTAAGCACAGCTGTAGTTTAAGCAAATGCATAGTTTATAAATGCTGATTTGGTTCCTGAAATTTTTTTAGACTTAAACATTACATCAAAGGTAAGAAAAACTAGAAACTTTAGGTAGATTTGGTTACTTGAATAAGCATTTCTCTCAATCTAGCCCCTTTTTTAAGACGTTTGATGAAGTTAGCTTTTGCCTTTGGGAAGAAATAAAACCGCCCGATGCCCATGATGTATTAAATGTTTATTCTTCGGCAAAAAGTTGTGAGAAAACTGCCAGAAAAGACGATGAGAATTCCTAATCTGTTGCAGAAGACGAAAAATAACGAAAATTTTGATAAAAGGCAGAATGATATTTCACAGGCTAACCAATATTAACATATTTTTATCTTAAACGAACGTGCTTCAAGTTTTGAAATGATATTTTACAAGCTTACCAATTTTAATACGTTTATATCTAACACGAACGTGCACCAAGTTTTGAAATGATATTTTACAAGCTTACCAATATTAACATATTTTTATCTTAAACGAACGTGCATCAAGTTTTGAAATGATATTTTACAAGCTTACCAATATTAATACATTTATATCTGACATGAACGTGCATCAAGTTTTGAAATGATATTTTACAAGCTTACCAATATTAATACGTTTATATCTGACATGAACTTGCATCAAGTTTTGAAATGTTATTTTACAAGCTTACCAATATTCATACGTTTATATCTGATACGAATGTGCATCAAGTTTTGAAATGATATTTACAAGCTTACCAATATTAATACGTTTATATCTGATACGAACGTGTATCAAGTTTTGAAATGATATCTTACAAGCTTACCAATATTAATACGTTTATATCTGATACGAACGTGTATCAAATTTTGAAATGATATTTTACAAGCTTACCAATATTAATACGTTCATATCTGACACGAACGTGTACAAGTTTTGAAATGATATGTTACAAGCTTACCAATATTAATACGTTTATATCTGACACTAACGTGTATCAAGTTTTGAAATTATATTTTACAAGCTTATTAATATTAATACGTTCATATCTGACACTAACGTGTATCTAGTTTTGAAATGATATTTTACAAGCTTACCAATATTAATACGTTTATATCTGACACGAACGTGCACCAAGTTTTGAAATGATATTTTACAAGCTTACCAATATTAATACGTTTATATCTGACACGAACGTGTATCAAGTTTTGAAATTATATTTTACAAGCTTACCAATATTAATACGTTTATATCTGACACGAACGTGTATCAAGTTTTGAAATGATATTTTACAAGCTTAC
Source organism: Rhopilema esculentum (assembly GCF_013076305.1). The sequence continues at coordinate 3,782,910 of NW_027019302.1, read as the reverse complement.
CAATATTAATACGTTTATATCTGACATGAACGTGCATCAAGTTTTGAAATGATATTTTACAAGCTTACCAATATTAATACGTTTATATCTGACATGAACTTGCATCAAGTTTTGAAATGTTATTTTACAAGCTTACCAATATTCATACGTTTATATCTGATACGAATGTGCATCAAGTTTTGAAATGATATTTACAAGCTTACCAATATTAATACGTTTATATCTGATACGAACGTGTATCAAGTTTTGAAATGATATCTTACAAGCTTACCAATATTAATACGTTTATATCTGACACGAACGTGTATCAAGTTTTGAAATGATATTTTACAAGCTTACCAATATTAATACGTTTATATCTGACACGAACGTGCATCAAGTTTGAAATGATATTTTACAAGCTTACCAATATTAATACGTTTATATCTGATACGAACGTGCATCAAGTTTTGAAATGATATTTTACAAGCTTACCAATATTAATACGTATATATCTGACAGGAACGTGTACAAGTTTTGAAATGATATTTTACAAGCTTACCAATATTAATACGTTTATATCCGACACGAACGTGCATCAAGTTTTGAAATGATATTTTACAAGCTTACCAATATTAATACGTTTATATCTGACACGAACGTGCATCAAGTTTGAAATGATATTTTACAAGCTTACCAATATTAATACGTTTATATCTGATACGAACGTGCATCAAGTTTTGAAATGATATTTTACAAGCTTACCAATATTAATACGTATATATCTGACAGGAACGTGTACAAGTTTTGAAATGATATTTTACAAGCTTACCAATATTAATACGTTTATATCTGATACGAACGTGTATCAAATTTTGAAATGATATTTTACAAGCTTACCAATATTAATACGTTCATATCTGACACGAACGTGTACAAGTTTTGAAATGATATGTTACAAGCTTACCAATATTAATACGTTTATATCTGACACTAACGTGTATCAAGTTTTGAAATTATATTTTACAAGCTTATTAATATTAATACGTTCATATCTGACACGAACGTGCACCAAGTTTTGAAATGATATTTTACAAGCTTACCAATATTAATACGTTTATATCTGACACGAACGTGCATCAAGTTTTGAAATGATATTTTACAAGCTTACCAATATTAATACGTTTATATCTGACACGAACGTGTATCAAGTTTTGAAATGATATTTTACAAGCTTACCAATATTAATACGTTTATATCTGACACGAACGTGTATCAAGTTTTGAAATGATATTTTACAAGCTTACCAATATTAATACGTTTATATCTGACACGAACGTGTATCAAGTTTTGAAATGATATTTTACAAGCTTACCAATATTAATACGTTTATATCTGACACGAACGTGCACCAAGTTTTGAAATGATATTTTACAAGCTTACCAATATTAATACGTTTATATCTGACACGAACGTGCATCAAGTTTGAAATGATATCTTACAAGCTTACCAATATTAATACGTTTATATCTGACACGAACGTGTATCTAGTTTTGAAATTATATTTTACAAGCTTACCAATATTAATACGTTCATATCTGACACGAACGTGCACCAAGTTTTGAAATGATATTTTACAAGCTTACCAATATTAATACGTTTATATCTGACACGAACGTGCATCAAGTTTTGAAATGATATTTTACAAGCTTACCAATATTAATACGTTTATATCTGACACGAACGTGCATCAAGTTTTGAAATGATATTTTACAAGCTTACCAATATTAATACGTTTATATCTGACACGAACGTGCATCAAGTTTTGAAATGATATTTTACAAGCTTACCAATATTAATACGTTCATATCTGACACGAACGTGTATCTAGTTTTGAAATTATATTTTACAAGCTTACCAATATTAATACGTTCATATCTGACACGAACGTGCATCAAGTTTTGAAATGATATTTTACAAGCTTACCAATATTAATACGTTTATATATGACACGAACGTGCACCAAGTTTTGATCGGCTACATCATAATGGAGACAACTAAAACATTGTTCTTCACATAAATTCACCATGCGATGTGATTTAACTTACCGCATCTCGACTATCGTCAATTTGGTACAAGAGATGCAGCCAATGTTCTGCAAATCCTTGCAAGTTAACTTCGTACTTCTCAATGAGATCTCTCAATCCTTTCATCTTTTGTTCCACAAAAAATTTTAACAGTAAGTAGTCAAGCTATACATATAAAAAAGAATTTCGTAAAAAAATGTTTGGCCAAACAACAGAATGTTACTAAAAGGCAGAGGTGGCTTGCTTCTATTAAAACCTATCAATACCAAAATCCTGACTCCTGTTGAGAGGTTTACAAAAAAATGAGAAGTCTCAAACCCAAATACCGATTGAAAAAAGGCAGTAGGAAGGAAGGGACTCCCAAGTGGCTCTGCTTTATTCGGTCAGCATCATCTTGCTTCTGAGGTGATAGAGTTGACGTAACAAGTAATCAGTTTTTAAAATTTTCGTGAATTTTGACGACATAACTTGGAAGAACATCATGAAATTCCTCTTTAGTGGAAAATAAACTCAATCTGTTGAAATTTGACAAAGATATCGCAAGTGAAACAAATGAATTTTGGAATGGATTACTGTTGGCCTGGTTCATAAATTTTACAGCCAAGACCAAATTACAGCTCTTTGAAACGAAAACAGCCTGTGCTAATATGGCCATATCTCAGCCAATTTGCAACAAGTTGAATGATATTGCATATTTAGGGCTTTTCATGCTTCTCTTTCAAACAATATTATCCCCATTCAATGATTCTAAAAATAGATTTTTATTATGTTAACACTCAGAAACGATATTGCCTTACGAATGACCAATATCCAAAAAATTGCTAAATCCGTAAGCCTTAAAAATTATGGCCGAGGCTGTGAAAAGCTATAATAGGCCAATGGAATGAAATGAACAATGAGAAATTGCGCGTCTGGACTAGTAAATGTTCCAAAGACAATTCGAAATTAAGATTTTATTTTCGTTTTCTTGACGGGCATTCTCATTACTGTGAAATTGATTCAGCCCTTCTTTCATACATTGAATAAATGACTCCACCTCTAGAATAATGACACATTGAATCGTTCCCCCAGCGCAAAAGCCGCATTCCTCTTTGAAGCGCCCTGGGTCTAAAAAGCACATATCACAGAAGTGGCATATACTGTATCATTTAGAAATATAGTACCCGATAACAAGCATTATTCCTATGTTTATCAATCAAGATTTTTCGAAAGAAGGACGATTTTTTGGGGGGAGGGGGGCGGCAGCGCGAAGGCAAATGATCTGAGCAAAATGAATGGGCTAATTTCGATTCGTAGTGCAAGACATGTCTTTACACATGCCTAGCGATAAAAGCTTCAAGGTTTTGGTAGATTACTTGCCTGTTGTTGATTCGTGTTTCTTACAAGATCTCTTACAAGAGCAGAGTTACTTGATTCCATTGCAAGTCTTATTTTCGTCTGTGTTTTCTTTTTTTCCTCATTGAACTGCAACATCTCGACACCTGTAGGATTGAAAGATAAAAAATTTATGTGTTGATGTGAAAATACACTGTCCTGTAATGTGAATGCACGTAACAAACGAGATATGATAAAATAAATCGAGTACAGGTATAGGCAAAAAGTTATATTTTCGAAAGATGGGTGCTAAAACTTCAACCGTTCTTAAAAATAGTTGGAACGCCACAATACTTAAGCTCAAATGCTGAGAACCCCATGATTTAACTACTTGCCCAAGTTACCAACGCAATCGCTAAGTCCTTTTCCCTCTTTCAAGGTATACTGATGATTCCTTTCCGCGGACTTACCCATTTAGATGAAAAACAGGCTTCGATTTGGTTTGAAATCCATTCTATAGGGACAAAACTCTAGAATGATTTACCATTGACCATTAACAACCCTAACTCGAAATCTACATTGAAATCTACAAAACTAAAACTAAACTTGCAACTTGCTAAATGAATGCCTTAATTAAATATAAAAGAATAAAAGAAATCATAATAAGACCAAAAAATAAAGCTACATAATAAATATTCAGTAATCAAGAGCTGATAGCAGTAGACAATGCTTGCCAAACTAGAGCAGTAATATTAAAAACTTACATTTCAAAGCTGCTTCGATTATCTTTGCTTTCAGATCTTCACTTTCTTTACCAACTTCGTATTCGAAAAGCTTTTAACAAAAACCTTAGTTTTAACATTCTTATAGCAGTCGGCAAAAACAAAGGGATGGCAAATGGCATGCATTGTTGGCAATGGACATACAGGGAGTCTCTGAAGAGTAGGTCATCGCTTTTACTTTGTTTTTGTGATGTGGAAACGGGTAGACTTTTGTTGAAATATGGTAGTAAGAAAACCGGTTCAAAACGGGTAGGAAAGAGAGGAAAAGGGAGGAAAAGGGAGGAAAGGAGAGAAAAAGGAAGAAAAAGGAAAGAAAAGGGAGAAAAAGGGAGAAAAGGGAGAAAAGGGAGAAAAGGGAGAAAAGGGGAGAAAAAGGGAGAAAAAGGGAGAAAAAGGGAGAAAAGGGAGAAACTGGAGAAAAGATAGAAAAGAGAGAAAAGGAATGGAAATAGAGCCTAACCCTTAAAAATAATTTTGGTTACTATAAAGTCCTTACAGAATTTATCGTAATATTGTCATAATATGATTGATGATATAACATGCTCAACATTATTTTGAAGAGAATAGCCAGCACGGCAAAAAAGAGACATCTTTTATTTCGACATAAATCATTGTAACCAGCTTTAATCCAAATTCGACAAAATTAGTACGACGAAATCAGGACGGCATAATCAGAAAGACATAATCGCCGTAATCACGTAATCGTTTCGGACATAATCGCCGTGCTGGCTGTTTGGTTTAGTATCAAGCTGCGCTTCCTAAGATCTGAATAAAATTGAAGCGAATTGATATAAGAGAATATAATGACAACTTACAAAATCTCTTCTATCATTGACACAATCAAAAACCAATTTCACGTATTCTTCAAGGGCAGTGTTGCATATTCCAAAACTTTGCAAAAGTGTCTTTATCTTTTCCTCTTTTTCAGACACAGTGCTCCTAGCAAACGATTAGATAAAAAATCATTCATTAGCAATTTATGAGAAAAGGGCCAAAGTAATGCGGCGGTACGACTACTTCAAAATATACCCAAAGGTTACCCCTTTTGAATGCCCAATGAAATGACTAATTCCCTTTGAAATAGTTTGAAATTGCCAATACCCAATACCCAGACAAAATAAATAAACCATATTCTCTGGGAATAGATGGGCTAAAAAATGAAATTTGAACTGACAAAAGCATTGCTGGATGCCTTATCAAAGTCTGCAAAAGAACCTATACATCCCTACGAAGTACGTTATGAAAGATGTAAAACACCTTGCGATAAATGCTAAATGAAACGATTATGAACGATAGCCGCCAAACTTACATTTCTTCCCAACAATGGAGCAGCTCAGAGAGAAGGTCAGCAAGTCTACCACTGCCTTTCATTATTATTACAGGAACAGGGTGGATTGAAATAGTTGCTGGAAAAAGCACTGAATGCATCATCTTAAGACTTGTTCGGCCTCCTCCAATAAGAATGCAGATACTTGTGATGAAATCTAAAAATGATAAACAGCGTGAGTATCATTTTGCATTGTAACAGACTGGTGCTGACAAGAACGCTTTCGTGCTTTCTACACAGAGCACCTAGGGTGCTAGCCAGGGCTCGTTATCTCCATTGTTATATATTAATATTCATATTGAATTTATGTTACTCTCTTTCCACGGAACACTTTTTCCTTGTGATATGAAATTTTTGTTCAGTAACAAAGATCAAAGGTAAGCTTAAAACAAAAATAAAGACTGAATAAAATCATTCAGTATTCTCAGCACTTCATTTTCTGTTGATCTATTACCAAAATATTCCCGGCATTCCTTGCAAAGCACGATCGTCAACCAATCAAATTTATTCACACAAGCTGAAACGACCTCTTTTAAACAGTCAGTGAAACCCCTCATAGACAGCCAATCTTGTTACCTCGTTTTTATCAAATAAAGTTAAATGCCCCGAAAACCTATGTGGATGCATAAATTTCCATTCATATCTTTCTATTGGTACTTTTAGAAAATTTTCATCAGCAACTTAGGAGAATATGAGTGTCTTTGAAATAAACAGTGAACATAAAAATCATAGTCTGCACAAATCTAGGACACATCGATAGAACAAATTATGTCTAGTTTTCTGGCAATGATGCGAAATTGAATCTAAGTTCTTAGAGATTTCAGACTAACTCTTTCCTAGAAAAAGAAATGCAGTGTAAACGAAATGAGATCATGTTTTTGATGTGAGGCAAAACAATAACTTGTTGATTTGACCAATTGTAGCTTCGAACAAAAATTGGGGATTGACGAATAATTAATTCTTTGGTAGTATGACAGTTAAAATTTAGGGCAACTGTATTGACAAACTAAGCAACTCAAAGTTTTACTTGCAGTGGCATATTTGCTAAAAATTCGCAGGAAATTTTGCTAAAGTTTTACAGGAAATTTGACTCCTTTATTTTTCTGTCCTGGACTGCTAGTCGTGCACATTCGAGAGAGCATTCATACGAGGGGCATTTACGACGTAAGAAACAATGTTTGCCGTTACTGTAACTCCTTTGAATAACATCCTTTTTTTATAGAGGGGGAGTCTCCTTTCAGTAGCTACCTCTCCTTTAAAACTAATTCGAAGATAAAATTAAAGCTAAAATTAAGAGGGGTTATTGTTTACGAAGGCAGTATCTTATTCTGCTTAAAGGCTTGTTTTCATATAACGTATTTCGACGTATTTCATCGCAACTCAGAGTCTACGATCAATTAAGATTTTTTCCGTTATGTGAAAACCGACCAAATTTTATGAAAACCATCTATCGTAAATAATCCTAATAGAACGTAATTCCACGTAATTGAACGTAATTCATCGGAAGAAATCAAACAATTTTGTTTCTCCCGACAAAATACGTTGAATTACGATGAATTAAGATGAAATACGTTTTTCGGTTTTCATATAACGTTAAAATCGTGGAACCTGAATTGCGATGAAATGGGTCAAAATACGTTAGATGAAAACCAGCCTTAACATCAACAAACAATTCATTAAAAACTACAGAATTTTTACAGTATTCAAAGAGAACAATCAAATCAATAGCCAATGCTCAAGATTGTAGTAAAAAGAGATCAATTACGGTAAATGGAAGCTAACCTTTGCAAAAACCATGTGATAGATGTGAGAAAAATGCGATTTCAATCCCTAAGGGCTTCAATGAACCATCGTCAATAAGAAAAAAATCACTATGATTGGGATCAAGAGGAAAGCGACTGCTCTCTCCTTGAATCTCTGGATTGTAGTGTGCATTTTCTTCTCCCTTTAAAAAAAAGTGTCCATTAGAAAATGGCTAAACATTGATTTTCTGTCAGCCACACGGAACAATCTTGTTGATAGATTCCTAAAAAAGGTTTTTTGAAAAATGGCTTATTTGAAAAATAGCTTGAAATTTTGCGATATATTCTGAGACAGTGAGAAAAAACATAAAATGATATGTTTCAGATCTACAAGGTGAACCATGTCTCAAAATTGAATGCATTTGCATAACAAACCAATACTTAACAAACCATAACAAGCTTAGATGTCGGAATCGGTAAAGTCAGCTCTCGGAGAAGCATACCCATCACCTCTGAAAAACATTAGCCCATATGCTGCATACTTAATGTCCCTCTCAATAGAGACATATCTCCACCTTTTCAGTTAGTTTCAATCAAGTTCATAATGCTTCCAGCATATAAAAAATTGTAATACTTCACAATATGTTTACAATCATCATTGCCAAATGGGATTTACAAAGAAGGCTGGACGAGTAACCAACTCAGGCCAAAATTAGCCTGCGTGCAGACACAACTGTTTTCAACTCGGGTCTTCGGTTTCCTTTTTACTATCTCTCCGTTGAGTTGAATTGAAAAACAATGAATTTTGAATTCAACAAAAAACAATCCAAGTCCTGTTTTTATGAAAAAGTTTTTTGGAATACTCGCACCAGCAAACATTCAGGTCAATGAATTAATACCTTTAAATTACCAAAGTAAAATCTTTCATATATGGAAAGGACACTGCTTGGTATATGGGTAAGAATGCATGTAACTCATTTCCAAAAGACCTGATAAATGTTGGGACATTGATAGCCTTTAAAAGGAGAATAAAAACAATTTGATATTCCGAAATCGCGACTGTAGGTTCTCAAAATAGTCATTCAACAAGTGGGATTCGCTGCAAAAAAACTTTCTTAACTCTATACTAATTTATATCATTTTTATTACTAACATATAATAATGTTGTATACTTAGGCTTTTAAATTGTTGTTATAGCACCATTAACTTGTAAATAGTAGGACTTAGTGAGCTAATAACTATGTAAATGCCAACTTTGAATGAAAGAATTATTATCATTATTATTCTTGATATTTCTACTTTTAGTTCGGCGTATTTCGTTATTTTTTCAACTTCTTTATCTGCGATGTTTTTATCTGCAGGTATGGCAGCATCTATTATAAGACATTCTCCGCTTTCAACGTCATGTAGAATTATATCTGGTCTGCGCTGCTCAATTATCCTGTCCGTCTGGATATCAAAGTTCCATAAAATCTTTGGCTTGCCAACTTTATTGAATAATATCTCAGGTATATGATTGTACCACTCGTCTGGAAGTGTTATATCCAAACTTTCTACATAGTGCAAATTGAGACAGACTTTATCGTCATCTCTTTTTGCGCCAACATTTTACAACCTGCAACAATGTGATCAACATTTCCACTCGCTCTTTATTTGTTGCTGTTGTATGATAAATGTCTTTCATTACCGCATTAGTATTCAGCGCCTGGTCTTGTGCAGCTACCAACAAATTCTCTGTCTCTCTTTTTAAATCTCCACTTCGGAGCCACACCCATGATGATTCACCATTCTTAACATCTTTCGTACCCCTATGAAACTGCCCATGTAACTGCATTGCTTCAAGTGTTTTCTTTCTCTCACGGGTAACCCTATTACCCAGTTAGTCCCATTTCAACTGCAGCATGCTTGAGAAGCTCTTCTTCACTTTTTGCAATGTAATGTTCTACTGATCTTATCTCTTCCATTCACACAGTCAGAAATGCTGATAAGTCCACTTCCTCCAACTTTTCTTTCTATGTACAATCGAATGACATTTGCTTTAGGGTGAAGCGCTCCATGCATGGTAAAGGTTTTTCTCGTTTTTCTGTCCAACATGTCTATTCCGTCTTTCGTCCAATTCACTACTCCAGCACTATAGCGTACCACAGCAACTGCCAATGTGTTGATCGCATTAATTAGGTTTCTAGAGTTGAGCTTGGTTTTCAATACAAGTTTTATCCGTTTCAAATATGTTGTTTTCACCTTTTCCTTCATTTCCTTGTGCATGATATTGTCGACTTCTAATATACCTAAGTATTTGTAACCATCTTTATCAGCTTCCAAAATGCATTCTTCTTCCGATAAAGCTATTCCATCACAATGAACTCTCTTTCCTCTCTTCATAACTATAGTTGCATATTTTGATACACCAAACTCCATTCCAATATCTTTGCAAAACGCCTTAACTGTTCGAACAAGTAAATCGATCTCTTTTTCAGACTTTCCATATACCTTTAGGTCATCCATAAAGAACAGATGATTAAGGGAAGGCGCATTCTTTCCTAGTTTGTAGCCCATGTTGATCTTTTTTAGTTCCAATGATATTGGTATTAGTGCTATAACAAAAAGCAAGGGAGAGAAAGTGTCACCCTGGAAGAAACCTCTCTGTACAGCTACACTTCCCAGTAATTTATTGCTGGCTATCAAGTTCGTTTTCCATTTTTTCATACTACTGGTTTCAGCTGAAATTTTTCCATTGCTTTTATGTCTCAAGTTCAATGGTTTTAAGCACTCAGAATCATTTAGGATTTCCTTTAACTGCAACAGAATACTTTGCTATTCTTCCTCTAAGACGGTATCAATGGTTCGTGTTTCGATTGCCTGTGTAATATCATCGATCTCATTTTGATTGCTCCTATCATTCATGTTTTGCACCGCGATCTCAAATTCAGTTCTTTCAATATTGTCTTCAATTACCTCTTCACCCCTTTAAATGCCTTCGCTTAATCTTTGATTGACTACGTTACCCTCCATGTCAATCTTTCCTTGTATCTCCTTTATTTCAATTGGTGTTAGCCAACCTCTTCTTTGAATCATGCGAGCCTGGTTCATTAACTTATTTTCTGTCAACTCAAACAAACCCTTGTTTTCCTAGTGTATTGGCATTCTTCCATCAACACCTCAACCTCCTTCACTCTTGGCTCTCAAATAGCACTCCGTCGAAACTGAGTAATCTTCCTTACTCCATCTACGCTTACCGCAAGTCCTTCTTTGACTAATCGTTGGGTGACGACCAGGTGCTGCTTGCTCTGACACAGCACACCTGCCGGACGCGACAGCTTCACCCGAGGTTCCACCTAATCTGTTTGATTGTTGAACTCCACTTGTTAATGGGAAGTGGTGGTGTTTTTTGTGACACCATCACTAGGGGGGTTGCCGGCCAAGGCTTAATAGTCCCCCTACCCAAGAGACAGACTAGCCCCGCCAGACGCCAACCCGATACTTCTTGGTCTCGGGGAGAGCTAACAGTTAGTATACCTTGCTCAAGGGTGACCTGGAGGTAGTTGCGGCAAAGGGTAAGCTCATTCTCCCACGTCGAAACTCCACAAACGGATGCAGTTTTACGTCATACCAAGGACATATTACTATTATTATTACCATTATTGTTATTATCATTATTATTATTATTACTATTATTATTATTATTATTTTAGTTCGCACGGGGCTTGGTGTTCTACTGATATTTGCCTATGTCAGCTATCAGCAGTGAACTGAGGCGACAATGTTTTATGTGGTAGCTACGTAATTCTGTCCTTAGTAGCGTTATTTGGATGCTATCATAAACTGACTCCTTTATCATTCAGTTCTCTAACATCCGCATCAATATCCTTGCAGTTCCCAGTAACTGCAAAGATATTCCCTTCCAAGGAGCCATCCTTTCATTCTTACTAAACGAGTCAATGACAAAACTCTACTTGATCCTCTGTCCAAAGCAAGATGCCAAAAACATATATAATTTCACAGTTCACTATCTAAATAACACGCTACCACATTAAAAACACGTGCCTTTGGAAGCTTAGCCCCACTCGTGATTGTTGCATCACTACTTCATGTCATTGCAGGATGTCAGGGGTACCTAGATCGTCGCTACACTTGGAGGCACAACTCTGTGTTAAAGTTGATAGCCACTTCTCTCCAAGTCAATGAATGTTCTCCATTAAACGTTGATTTACCTGGTTTCATCTCCCCTTGATTCATAACTGGAGAGGAATCGCCCTCATCTGCTTCTTACAACCAATAACAAATATTTATACATAGTTGAAATGACAGTGGGCTTTGAAACAAGTCTCCGATGCTGCCAGGAAAGGCTCAAAGTATCGTCCACTCATTGCTTGTCTTTCACCCCAGTACCCTGACAATAGATTTAATTTATGGGAACCCAATTTTGAATAAATACAGTATGGACAGTAGAGTGGACAGAGAGACGATGTTGTTGTAATATACAAATACAGGTTGCAGTTTGCAAATCACACCACAGACATAAATGAAAGTTAACAAAACTGATATTCGCTTCAATAAAACATACCTCTTCAAGGTCTAGAGACTCATTTCCTTTAACGCATTCCCAAGGTATAACACCGATGCAGCTGCTGGTACTGCATTGGTTCCATCTTTTGGATTTTTCATTAAAAATTGATCCAATCAATTTGGGAAGTTCAACATGAGAACCTCTAGTGATTAATATGCAATTCAAAACATCCAAAACCTAAAAAAGCGGCGAAAAATCAAAACTACTTCCGGCAAAATATTAAACTAAAACAGACAACGGGCTAACGATCTTGTTAAATCTTCCGCAGTGAGGGATTCAAGCAATTTGTTCCCTAGAGAAAATAATGTCTCTCAGGCTGGAGGGATAATCGCGCCCTAGCCTAATTGTTATGTTAGAATTGCTCCGCATCGTATATGCATCAAGCAAGGACTTTTTAGCTTGATAAAAATACCTAAAGAAGAGGATTTAATTTTTCACAGCATGTCCTATCATCGTAACAATTCAACACAGACCATCATATACAGTTAATTTTCATTCTACAATACGTTCTAACAGACGCTAGCATTAACTCTCACTGTAGAACAGCTTACCAAATAACAATGTCTGCTAAACGACCCTGCATTTCCTCTAATAAACGCTAGAATGTATAGTAAAATCAAATCTTTTTGCGTTACATGTACTGGTGAGAAACTTTCATTAGAAGAGCGAGGCATTAAACCCGTATTCGTGATGACAACGGTCGAACGTAGATGATATTATGCATTTTTGAGGACATGGACAACGGCTGGAACAAACTGCTTAGAACGAACAGCTTAGAATTAATTGCAGACGTACAGTTGTAATTCCAACTCTGAGTGTATTGTCAAGCTCTTCGCTGATGGAATCTTTAAGGCAGCCACCAATAAATGATATAGAGATTTCAGGGTGCCTGTCTTCCTCCCACATACCAGAATTATGATACCAACAAGCGTCTGTGATATCTGTGTCATCACTAATACGAATGTACTGAAAAACATATTTATAAGTGCATGGAATGTCAAATAAAAACACCTTAAAGAATAGAATTCACATCATATGTTAGTATTGATAAAGTACTGATGCAATCTCTTTTTCAATAATTACACCCTCTTCATAAACAATAGAAAATGCGAGCTAAATAACAAGTACATATCTGAAAAAATAACAAAATGATAGAATAGAAAATAGATGATTAGCACTTAATTCATAAGTACAAAATAAAGAAGTGCAGTAAGGCAGCTATATTGCAAGTTAACTTTATCATTAAATTCTCTTTGCAAAGGAGTCAAGAAATTCCTTCCATGGTTTTCACGAGCGAAATGGCATACAAGGTGCAGCATACGAAAGAAAAGGCATACGAAGGGGTCAACGCCTGTGATTAAGAACGTACAGTCAAGTGTTCTGTCAAGAGCCTCTATTCAATCTGGAGTTGCACATCTTCGGACAAATGACGTGCTATTAGTATGAAGGGAAAGAGACGCAGCAGTATCTGTGATGGCAAAATTTTGAAAAAGAAAGACCCCCATGAACAATTTTTTTGCGGTACAGAATTTGAAAATGGCTTTGAAAAAAGCAAACATTTTACGACATACTAAAAGCTTTTTCGTCTGACACTCGTCAGAGCATAAAACATCAGAATAAGGTTCCGAAAGAACACGATGGAAAGATTGATTGGGGGATAGGATAAAACAGCATGTTCCTTCCAACATAAGAAACAAAACTGCCCCTCAAAGAGATCTAGAAACACTGTCAAAAAAAGTGATTCTGCCATCGGTCAACATCTTTTAGACAACCCAGATTGTGCAAAACTCTATAATGACGACATGTTTCGGATAATTGGCAGAGCCCGGTCGTCCTTCCATCTAGCAGTTTTGGAGTCGATCTACATAAAAACAAAAAAGCCGCCATTGTGTAGACAGAAGGAGTTCGTTTTCTCTCTTGGACTCCATTGGTAATTTTTCTTTAGGCTCGCGGCACTGATTGGTCAACCATACCGGTCTTGTGCTTGCGTTTTTCTGATTGGCCTATTTCGATCCACAACTGGGTATATATTTTCCATCGTGTTCTTTCGGAACCTTATTCTGACGTTTTATGCTCTTGAGGAGTGTCAGACGAAAAAGCTTTTAGTATGTCGTAAAATGTTTGCTTTTTTCAAAGCCATTTTCAAAGACCCCCATCTTTAAAGACAGCATTGCCATTGGTAACATCTAGAGTTTAATAGCTGAATTCAGTTTTATAGAAATCGGACTTTTTTTATGTGATATTTATTTGATTTGTCGTTATGCTGGATTTCATGATTTATCTAACATTTTTTAAGGTTTTTGATAGAATCTCACCCGAGCACTTTTGGCCTGGCTTCCAGTAACTTCATTCAGCGGGAAAAATACTCTTTTTTCAGTTGAAGGAACCTTTTTTGTATCGTTTTGAGAAGTCCACTCTCCATCTACCGAAATGTCCCCAACTCCATTCGCCACATCATCTGGATGGCTTGCAATGGGTCTTCCGCACTGACATCTGGATGTAGCAAAAACCAAGATAAAATAATTACAAAATAGATGAAGAAAAAATGAAGAATAGCAAAAAGTTTATGCATCGTGTGAACTAACAGTAGAGGAACAAAGTGATATATTCACTGCTATAACTATAGAAATTAGCAGGAGCGACTTTTGTCTTTCTTCTTAACACATGCAGCTTGACAGTGAATCACAAAATGAGCAGCAAAAGCAGATTTCAAAAAATACTAACAGAATTAAAATAACTGAAAATTACAAAGTAATAAAGATAATGTTGACGTAATTGAAAAGAATTGAAAAGAAGGCATGGAAGAATAACTCACTCGTTTTCATTCCTTCTTTTCAGACGACAACACTCTTTGTAGAAAAACGTCAACGTTCTAGGCCCTTCCTGTAAAGAAGCAGTTAAAATACTAATCATAACAACTAATCATGAATAGAAGTTCACAGTATGACGACTAAGTTTTGTTTTAATGAATAGCCATATAAGGATAGAGGCATTAAAACTAATGTTTACCGGCTGTCATTAAGAGCTCGATGCCGTATTGGGAGAGCTATACACACTATTTGCTGTATGGAATAGGATTGTTCAAAATATCTACTCAAAATTTCACGCTTGATGCGATCATCAGGCAACTAAGGATGGAGCCAAGTTATGGATAGGCTACCCTAAAATGAGTGACAAAGAAAATTCTACTGAATAGGCGCTGACTAAAGATTTGACCCCCGTTTTAAGATGTCAATTTGAAATTATACATAATCTGCTGTCAGATTGCATTAGAATACTTCTTAACTATAAATAGAATCATGTTATTTCGAAGTAAAATAAGGGTAGATACAGTGAAGGCTGCAGTGCACGTGTTTCACGCATTTTCAAAATTGGCCGTAACCTCTGGCTTGGGGAAATGCCCATATTTGATAAACGCAGCAGGTATTCGCCGTTTACCAAAAATTTTCTCGTTACCAGAGGGTAAGGGTAGCTAAATATCACGGTGGCAAAGAGTTCGGAGAGATGTTACCCTTGTTGTATAATACGCCTGGTCTATAACTGTCTAATCGAGAGGATAAATACTGTTGATCGCTCTGTTCTGATTTCCTATAGAATTTAGATGTCTTATAGTATTCACGTATCATCAGGGTCTTGAAGGCTAAGTTGTATAAAAGCTCCGCAAGCAACCAATTACCATTTATACAAGCTATGGAGTTTTCCACTGAAACCCTCCAAACGCCATTGCCCTAGACACCTAGCAGCTGCGCAAGCAAGCATAAATTAAATTTATTTTGACAAAAAAAGGCAACCTGAGGGTCAGTTCCAGTTCCCCTCATTGTCCTAGTCCCAGACCCTTCCCGAGGCTGGCGTTGATTTTGTTGCACCTGCAGCTCATTGTCATTTCCTGTATTCGTCTCTTGCGATACTTCATCAAGCAGTTTCGATTTTTCATTGACAATTGATAATTCGATTTTCTCATCAGCTTCATCAACATTTACTCTGAGAATTAAAAAAAGACAATTGATGATTGAGATCATTTCAAAATTTTTCGCTGCAGTGCAACGTACTAGATCTACATCTGTTAACCACCTGTTGACCCCCAAATAAACTTTCAGACCTTCAGACTCCTTTCCTAAAAAACGTCTAATTCATTTTCAAGAACCACATTGGCCTATAAAATTTGTGAGAATAATAACACTGAGATGTCTGTCTGTTGTCGAAGATTCTTCGTTTTAAACAGGGCAGCTTCCTTTTTTAATTATCTTGTTTTAACTACGGGGTAACTTACTTTGTGAGCTGAAAAAAGCTACTCTCCATTTAAAAATCAAAACCAGTATACAACAACACTACGCGAGTTTTTTTAATGTTGCCTTACACGGGAGTTTTCTCATCAAGAACCAGAACCTTATACTTAATGGATCAAAATTAAACTTTATAAGTGGAAATGGAACTGCTAGTAACAAAATATTCTTATGATCGAAAAGCAGGACAATTCTTTTTTATGTCATAAAACCGAACCTTGAAAACCGTAAATCCTGTAGCACATTTCCATCCCCAAACCAGTTGAGTGGCACCTATCTCCTGTAAAGTGCCACTCTGGGTCCTTGCCCTACCTGCCACCATATATAGAAATAAGGATTCCAGGGATTGAAAAAGGATTTTTCTTCCTGGGAGCATAATAAAAAATTGAAGATTTCCTTCGGAACTTCGACAAAGTTTCCAGCCACTGAAAGTGATATTTAAGTTGCTTTATTTGTTTAAACATTTGTACTAAAAATAAATTGTCACATCAAAAAAGAAGTAATTGTTGGTCCTTGATTTTTCGAACAGCAATCACCTTGCTTATACTTTATGAGATGAACAAGGAGAACGTAATCGACCACAATACTCATAGTTTGTTTTCAAGGTTAAAGTTGGTAGATCTTAAAATCTATAATAGCCTTGATTTAATTTTATATCAGTACTAGCAAACTAGATACCTTATAAGTATTGATGTATCCTACCCCCTGCCCTGAGTTTCATGTTTGTTGCTCAATTTTATCATCAAAACTAGTAGTTCATACAACAAGTAAAGATACTATTTTATTTTTCAATAGTTGAAATTAATGTTTTAAATTAGGGGTGGTGCTGGAGGCAAAGATGTAAGCCCAAAACCCTTACGTTCTATTTAAGCTAGTGATGAAAAACTTATGCGAATGAATAATAATGGACACATCCACACAGTTTTGGGGGCATGTTCACCTTCCAATGTGTTCGCATGTTCACATTGGGGCATGTTCACAATTGACGTAACAAGATTTGCTGTCTTTAAGTGTTTCTACTTATCTAGAATGGCTAATACTAAGAGGAATGAACTTTGTTTTCGTTTGCTTGGATTAAATCAGTAGCTGAAAATCATGCCCGAATTACTGGAAATTTGGTATAACAGACGCTGACAATACCAGATGATTGTAATTTTGAAAGCTAGACTTCGTTTTTTGCTTGTATGGAAAAGCAGAAATTATATAGTATGTTTGTATATCACAAGAAAATAGCATTCCTTAGAAAGAGAGTAACATTAATTTAATGTTCATATTAAAACCAAGCAATGGAGATTTTACGCTAAAAAATTTCCTGGCAAACACCACCCATTCCCTGCAATGAAGTTGTGCTAAAAATTGTTCTTAAGTTGTGCTTAAAAACATTTTAAGGCACACTTAAAACATTTTAGACGATAACAAGAAAATGAGTGCAAAAAATATTCTGCAATGTATTTCAAGCTAATCTAAAGGGCGTGGTCTAAAGGGGGAAAATATTCCTCATCTTCCAGTTTTGCTTCAGGGCCTTATCTTTCAGTTTTGCCTCAGGGCCTTTGAAACCTATCCGTGGCCCTGCTTGTAATTCATGCAAAACGAGCAGAGATACTTGATTTGGATCAGTTAATCAACCATTTCAGGAAAATGTAACCCAGCATATTTAATTGATAATGAATTATGTTGTTAAGGAATTAGAGACAATATTCTCTTTTCGATTAGAGACAGAATTATTGCCAATGAAACATTCTGATCACGAGCACATTTTGATGTAGAGAGATCCATTTCCCAATTCATCGTGACGTCCACTCTCCAGTAGATTCACCACCAGAACATCAAGTAGATCTGCAAACTTCTCTATGTCTTTTGAACATCCATCTCTCACTGGTTTGAAATTATCCATGTCCTCCAAGTGAATTGCGATTTCCCTCCTCTTGCCACCAAATTTTCGCTCTAACCTGTCCTTTGCAGCTTCATATGCAGCTCCAGAAAAGCCAAGATTCTCGATCGCTTCCAGTGCAACGCCAGATAGATATTGCCTCAACTGCAGCAGCTTGTATTCAGGAGTCGCAGGAGCTCTGTCAATGCAAGCCAGAAATGCAGCTTTCCAGTTCTCATACTTTCGCTTGTCACCAGAGAAAACGGGAATCGCAACACGCTGCAGCTGTCGCCACATGTCCTGACCAAGTGACTCTTCGTGTGAATATCGCTCAGATCGTCTGTGATCACCACCAAATCTGACTGACTGTTGCAGTTGCTGTGAATGTTCCTCCGGGGTCATTGGAAACTGACTTCTTTTCGCGCCAACACCGACATTGGTTGACTTGTGCTGAAGCTCTTGTCGCTCAGAATTGTTGTGAAATTGAGAAGAATCAAATTTCGCTTCCTGAAATGGCAAATAAGTCTCTTGATTAAATCTAGGTGCTCCAAGGCTTACCTTTCGATCCTCTCGTGGGTTGTAAGATCCCGCTGTCTTACTTGATTCTGAATCTCTTCGTTCATCCAGATACTCCTGTACTCTGTTGTGGGTCTCTTCGAATTCTTGCACCAATTGCTCCATTTCCTGAGTAACTTTTTGTCTTGCTGTTCCGTTCTTCTGCCATTGATAGTGCTCTGACAGTGCGATCATGATCTTCAGTGCCCTTTCTTGTGTGCTGTCCAATTTCGTTTGCCCATCTCGAACCTGATGTCTGTTTGGTAGATCCATTTCTTCCACCAGTTCCAACAACTGCTTTCTTGCACGTGTGAACGCCGACTTTGCTTTTGCTTTTTCTTGCTTCAAGCTTTCCAATTTTTCTTCCAAATCTTCCACGTCTTCCCCTCTTCCGATTCCATCTTCTGTCCTTCCTTCTTCACCTGCGTTTGAAGTCATGCTTCTCGTCAATTGGCCTTCCTCTGTCCAAGTTTGTCCACGGCAAAACTACCCTCTGCTACCAAATGTTTGAAAGACCGTCCGCGACTTTTGATCCTTAAGCCCGAAGGCTAAAAACTAACTAACTAACTACGAATACGAACCTAATTTATACTATTAACGACATAAACAACTTTAAAATATTGTCACTAGTTTGATTGTCCATTACGCAAGGGATTAACAAATACTGTCCTCTAAAAACACATTAACACTCTCTACTAACCAACCATTGTCCAATTTAACGCAAAACAACTTGCTCAAACAACTATTGTGTACAGACGCGTAAAAGTTATTGTTCCAATCAACAATTACAAGAATGAAAGTATCACATGTCTGTCTTCTGAACAATTTGACTACGAAGAAACTTTTACAATTTTACAATTTGACTGACTTTGACTACAATCTGAAGAAACTTCCAGAAACACTGCTGACGCAGTACAATCGATGGATCTTTGAGAATCGAAGAAGAGAATGCGTTGAAACACTGAAGATGTGGGTGATTCAAGAGTCTGAATTCTACACAGTTGCAAGAGAGACAGTGCATGGTGTATCAAGCGAAAGAAGAAACAGTAGATCAAGAAACTTAGCAGGAGAGAAGAAAACCACATTCTTTGGTGCTACTGAAGAATTAACACAAGTGAATCGTTTTCAAGTTGGTAGATCAGGTGTCACTGGTGGGAAATACGGTAAGCAGCGACTGTGCAAAGTGTGCAATGGTAGACATGGTGTATGGGCATGTGATGCTTTTCGAAACATGGACATTCGACAGCGATGGAATGTGGCAAAGCATTTCAAATTGTGTTTTCGGTGCCTTGGTGATGACCACAGTGGTAGTAAATGTACTCGAAGTAGAGTGTGTGGTATTCGTGGATGTCAGGAAACACACAACAAGTTGCTGCATAGCATGGGTAACAGGATCACTGGAAAGCAAAACAGCAATGAAACAAGGACACCAGAAGCCTTCAATCAGCAATCAGTCAGCAGTAGCAGTCAGCAACAGTTGTCATCGTCAGTCACGGAGGGGGAGCGTTTGCAGAGGAATTTTGCAACACAAACAACGATGGTGTGCTCAAAATCAGATGTCAAAGGAGCAACAGCATTGAGAACCATTCCGGTTGTTTTGAAAAATGGCTGTCGAAGATTGAAATTGAACGCACTTCTTGATGATGCCAGCACTCAAACGTATGTGAATGAAGATGTTGCAGCAGAACTGGGTCTCAATGGTACCTTTGAAACAATAAAGGTCAATGTTTTGAAGATTGCAAGTCTTTTCAAACCATGCCTGTCGAGTTTGGACTTGAAAGTGTAAGTGGTGATGTTGACATCAGAGTAAAAGCACTTACTGCAAAGAGAGTAACTGGAAACATGAAGGTCATCCAATGGTCACATCTAGCAGACAAATGGCCTCATTTGAAGCACATTGATTTTCCAGACACCGGTTTGAGACCTATCGTGGATTTGCTGATTGGTATTGACTACCTTGACATGCACTATTCTTACGAAGAAGTCAGGGGACAAGAAGGAGAGCCCATTGCCAGACGAACGCCATTGGGGTGGACATGCGTAGGATGTCCAGAAGGCAAGAAGATCCCTGATACCCATTTCAGCAAGACGACTTTGTTTACTACAAGCAGATCTGATGTCGAT
Source organism: Rhopilema esculentum (assembly GCF_013076305.1). The sequence goes on along the minus strand of NW_027019302.1, from coordinate 3,762,280 downwards.
GAAATCAACTCAACAATGAAGAAGTTTTGGGATATCGACTCAGCTGGAACGTTCACCCAGACAACAGTGGTGAGTCCTGATGAGAAGGCTGCTTTGGAAAAAGCTGAGAATTCTTTCAGGTTCATTGATGGTCGATATGAAGTTGGAGTACCATGGAAAGAAGATAGTTATAGAATGGTGAACAATCACAAAATGGCAATGAAAAGACTTCAGAACACCGAGAAACGTTTGCTCAAGAACCCAGATGTGATGAAGGCATACGATGAAGTCATTGATCAATATTTGGACAAAGGATACATACGAAAGGTTCCAGTCTCTGAGAAGCAACCTGACAGCAAGTGGTATCTTCCTCATTTTGCTATATTGAAACCCAACAAAGCGACCACCAAGATCAGAATCGTCTTTGATGCTTCAGCAAAGTATGAAGGGACATCCTTGAATGACATGATACATTCAGGCCCGAAGCTGCAACGAGAATTGTTTGATGTTTTGCTACGCTTTAGATGTCATCCCGTCGCTGTTGTCTGTGACATTGCTGAGATGTATTTGAGGATTCAGATTCCAGAAGCTGACCGTGTGTATCATCGATTTCTTTGGAGAAGATGTGACCAGGACAGAGATCCAGAGGAGTATGAATTCAGCCGAGTGGTGTTTGGTATAACAAGTTCACCGTTTCAAGCACAGTTTGTGATTCAAAAGCATGCTCAGTTGTACAGATCAGAATATCCGATGGCTTCAGAAACTGCACTCAAGTCAACCTACATGGATGACAGCATTGATTCAGTACAAGATGACGAAAAGGGAATCCAACTGTATCATCAGCTTGCAGCTCTATGGAACAAGGCAGGCATGCATGCAAGAAAGTGGCTCTCTAATTCTCCAGAAGTTCTCTCTGCAATCCCAGTAGAAGACAGAGCATCTGAAATTGATTTGGACAATGGAGAGCTTCCAACTGTAAAGACCCTTGGAATACTTTGGCGAGCAAAGGAGGATATTTTCAGTTTTCACTCAAGCCCACCTGAAGAAAATCAAATCATCACAAAGAGATCGTTTCTGAGAACCATTGCATCATTGTTTGACCCTCTTGGTTTCTTGGCACCATTCATCGTTAGAGCAAAAGTGGTAATGCAGGAAATCTGGCGACAAGGCTTCGATTGGGATGATGAGCTCGATGGCGAAGTCAAGTCAAAGATTCAGAGTTGGTACAGTGAACTTCACGAGTTGTCAAATCTTTCAGTGCCAAGATGTCTTCACACTGGCAAGCATAAAGATGTTCAATCAATGCAATTACACGTTTTCAGTGATGCATCAGAAGAAGCTTATGGAGCTGTTATTTATGCAAGGTATGTCTACGTTGATCATGCAGCTACTACTAATATTGTCGCAGCAAAGTCACGTGTTGCACCACTGGCAGCTATGAGCATTCCAAGGATGGAACTAATGGGAGCAGTCACAGGACTTCGATTGGCGGTATCGGTAGCGAATGCAATGCAAGTGTCAGTGAAGCAAGTCAAATTCTGGTGCGACAGCATGAACACACTTTGGTGGATCAGAGGACATAGCAGATGTTTCAAGCCATTTGTTGCAAATCGTGTTGGTGAGATTCAAAACATGACAAACCCTGAGCAATGGAGATATGTTCCCACGAAGGATAATCCTGCTGATCACTTGACAAGAGAGATGGTAGCATCTGCGTTGGCAAACAGTGAGCAATGGTGGAAAGGACCAGAATTCTTGGAAATGGCTGAGGATGAATGGCCTAATAATCAATTTGAGATGTCAATGGAAGCAGTATCGGAGCAGAAGAAGTCTGGTCGTTCAAAGATGAAGTCCGTAACAGAAAATCATGAAGAGAAACAATCATTGTTTGCTGATGCAGTTAGCAAAAAGAAATCTACGACTGGTGAACAAGTGGAACCAAGTAAACTGATGAAAGCGGGTAAGGAGAATTCTTGGTATTTGGATCCTTCTCATTTTTCAAGCTGGCTTCGACTTACAAGACTTGTAGCATGGGTTTGCCGTTTCTTGGACAACTGTCGAACAGCAAAAAAAAGAAAGAATTAATGGAGAATTGACATATGAAGAGATCAAAGATGCAGAAATTCATATCATTCGAGACGTGCAGCAAAATGCATTTGCAACCGAATACCAGCAACTGTTGAAAGGAAAGCAAATGAAGAGTGACAGCAAATTGATTGTGTTACAGCCACGAATCGATGAAGATGGACTTCTACGGTGTAATGGAAGATTGAGGTATGCTGACTTCCTGCCATACGATGCAAAATATCCTATTATTCTACCAAGGAAGAACTGGGTTACAAAGCTGATCGTGAAATTCTATCATGAAAAGGATCATCATGCAGGTGGCACAAATCAGACATTGGCAGCTATTTCGAGTCGTTTTTGGATAATTTCAGCAAGAGAAGAGATAAGAGAATGGGAAAACGAATGCAACTGGTGCAAAAGACGAAAGGCGAGAGCATGCAGTCAGATCATGGCACCCCTACCAAGCATTAGATTGGCAATGTCATCGTGAGCCTTTGAAAGAGTAGCTGTGGATTATGAAGGACCATTCATCACCATGCAAGGGAGAGGTAAGCGAAGAGAAAAACGATATCTTTGTCTTTTCACATGCCTAGTTACCAGAGCAGTACACTTGGAAATGGCATTTGCCCTGGATACTGATTCTTGAATGCCTTTTATCGAATGGTGAGTCGTCGTGGGAAGCCTGAAGAAGTTGTTTCTGACAATGGTGGCAATTTCGTAGCAGCTGACAAGGAGCTACAGGAGCTCGTTAAAAGATTGGACCAGAATCGAATCATCCAGAGTGCTGCAAATCGTGGTATCAAATGGCATTTCAATCCTCCTTTGTCACCACATTTTGGAGGAGCTCATGAAATTATGATCAAGGCAGCAAAACGTGCGTTGAAAGGAATCCTGACAGATGCAAATGT
>NW_027019302.1:3694901-3759226 GCF_013076305.1 Rhopilema esculentum | reverse complement strand
TGCATTAGAATACTTCTTAACTATAAATAGAATCATGTTATTTCGAAGTAAAATAAGGGTAGATACAGTGAAGGCTGCAGTGCACGTGTTTCACGCATTTTCAAAATTGGCCGTAACCTCTGGCTTGGGAAAATGCCCATATTTGATAAACGCAGCAGATATTCGCCGTTTACCAAAACTTTTCTCGTTACCAGAGGGTAAGGGTAGCTAAATATCACGGTGGCAAAGAGTTCGGAGAGATGTTACCCTTGTTGTATAATACGCCTGGTCTATAACTGTCTAATCGAGAGGATAAATACTGTTGATCGCTCTGTTCTGATTTCCTATAGAATTTAGATGTCTTATAGTATTCACGTATCATCAGGATCTTGAAGGCTAAGTTGTATAAAAGCTCCGCAAGCAACCAATTACCATTTATACAAGCTATGGAGTTTTCCACTGAAACCCTCCAAACGCCATTGCCCTAGACACCTAGCAGCTGCGCAAGCAAGCATAAATTAAATTTATTTTGACAAAAAAAGGCAACCTGAGGGTCAGTTCCAGTTCCCCTCATTGTCCTAGTCCCAGACCCTTCCCGAGGCTGGCGTTGATTTTGTTGCACCTGCAGCTCATTGTCATTTCCTGTATTCGTCTCTTGCGATACTTCATCAAGCAGTTTCGATTTTTCATTGACAATTGATAATTCGATTTTCTCATCAGCTTCATCAACATTTACTCTGAGAATTAAAAAAAGACAATTGATGATTGAGATCATTTCAAAATTTTTCGCTGCAGTGCAACGTACTAGATCAACATCTGTTAACCACCTGTTGACCCCCAAATAAACTTTCAGACCTTCAGACTCCTTTCCTAAAAAACGTCTAATTCATTTTCAAGAACCACATTGGTCTATAAAATTTGTGAGAATAATAACACTGAGATGTCTGTCTGTTGTCGAAGATTCTTCGTTTTAAACAGGGCAGCTTCCTTTTTAATTATCTTGTTTTAACTACGGGGTAACTTACTTTGTGAGCTGAAAAAAGCTACTCTCCATTTAAAAATCAAAACCAGTATACACCAACACTACGCGAGTTTTTTTAATGTTGCCTTACACGGGAGTTTTCTCATCAAGAACCAGAACCTTATACTTAATGGATCAAAATTAAACTTTATAAGTGGAAATGAAACTGCTAGTAACAAAATATTCTTATGATCGAAAAGCAGGACAATTCTTTTTTATGTCATAAAACCGAACCTTGAAAACTGTAAATCCGGTAGCACATTTCCATCCCCAAACCAGTTGAGTGGCACCTATCTCCTGTAAAGTGCCACTCTGGGCCCTTGCCCTACTTCCCACCATAGATAGATACGTAAAAGAAAAAAGGATTCCAGGGATTGAAATAGGATTTTTCTTCCTGGGAGCATAATAAAAAATTGAAGATTTCCTTCGGAACTTCGACAAAGTTTCCAGCCACTGAAAGTGATATTTAAGTTGCTTTATTTGTTTAAACATTTGTCCTAAAAATAAATTGTCACATCAAAAAAGAACTAATTGTTGGTCCTTGATTTTTCGAACAGCAATCACCTTGCTTATACTTTATGAGATGAACAAGGAGAACGTAATCGACCACAATACTCATAGTTTGTTTTCAAGGTTAAAGTTAGTAGATCTTAAAATCTATAATAGCCTTGATTTAATTTTATATCAGTACTAGCAAACTAGATACCTTATAAGTATTGATGTATCCTACCCCCTGCCCTGAGTTTCATGTTTGTTGCTCAATTTTATCATCAAAACTAGTAGTTCATACAACAAGTAAAGATACTATTTTATTTTTCAATAGTTGAAATTAATGTTTTAAATTAGGGGTGGTGCTGGAGGCAAAGATGTAAACCCAAAACGCTTACGTTCTATTTAAGCTAGTGATGAAAAACTTATGCGAATGAATAATAATGGACACATCCACACAGTTTTTGGGGCATGTTCACCATCCAGTGTGTTCGCATGTTCACATTGGGGCATGTTCACAATTGACGTAACAAGATTTGCTGTCTTTAATTGTTTTTACTTATCTAGAATGGCTAATACTAAGAGGAATGAACTTTGTTTTAGTTTGCTTGGATTAAATCAGTAGCTGAAAATTATGCCCGAATTGCTGGAAATTTGGTATAACAGACGCTGATAATACCAGATGATTGTATTTTGAAAGCTAGACTTCGTTTTTTGCTTGTAGTGCAGAGCAGAAATTATATAGTATGTATGTGTATCACAAGAAAACAGCATTCCGTAGAAGGAGAGTAACATTAATTTAATGTTCATAATAAAACCAAGCAATTGCGATTTTACGCTAAAAATTTCCTGGCAAACACCACCAATTCCCTGCAATGAAGTTGTGCTAAAAATTGTTCTTAAGTTGTGCTTAAAACATTTTAAGGCACACGTAACACATTTTAGATGATAACAAGAAAATGAGTGCAAAAAATATTCTGCAATGTATTTCAAGCTAATCTAAAGGGCGTGGTCTAAAGGGGGAAAATATTCCTCATCTTCCAGTTTTGCTTCAGGGCCTTATCTTCCAGTTTTGCCTCAGGGCCTTTGAAACCTATCCGTGGCCCTGCTTGTAATTCATGCAAAACGAGCAGAGATACTTGATTTGGATCAGTTAATCAACCATTTCAGGAAAATGTAACCCAGCATATTTAATTGATAATGAAATATGTTGTTTAGGGATTAGAGACAATATTCTCTTTTCGATTAGAGACAGAATTATTGCCAATGAAACATTCTGATCACGAGCACATTTTGTGTTACAATTTTTGAAATATGTCTTCCTGAACGAACATATCAATCAACTTTTCATACTTACATTTTATCCTTTTCATTTGTGGATAAAGCTTACATTTTATCCTTTTCATTTGTGGATTAGATAAGAAAGAATTATTAAAACAAAACACTCATTTTTTATAAGAGTACTATAACTTTTGTCCGACCTTGATTTTCTTAACAAATTTTTGCTTTAAACCTTCATATATTTTTAAAGTATTGTCATTTCTTTTAAAATCTTATATTTCTTCATGGGAACATAGTTAGAAAAATTAAAAGGTTTTAAAGGAAATTGCTACCCTTGAATAGAAATCACCCTTTTTGAAAAAATCTTGGTCATGCAATACTCTGTCATTACAATAGCATAACAGGCAACTGCTGTAGAATAAGACACATCCTGATCCTGAGCCCCCCCTTGTTGATGCCTAAATTGACAAATTTCTACTTTTGCTATTGTTTTTTACAACAATTTGTGCAAGGGCCATCCTTGTTATTTTGAGAGCATTACTTCACTGGCGCCACCACTGTGAAACTGCCTCCTTGTAACCAATAATTTTGTCATGAGCATCCCCTATTGGTATAATTGGGGCTCTTTATTGGTAAAAAGGTGTCTTCTGACTTTAGAAATCGGACTGCCTTTATTTTATATTTTGCCCCACCCCAAAGTCTAGTGATTGGTGTCTTTATCGATTTAAAAAAAAATTGTGGCTTAATAATCTATATACTTAATGCTTTAAATCACTTACTTGTTGTCAACAAAGTTTGTTAAATCCTCAAAAGAATCTGTTGACTGCAATGACTTGCTATCACTTTTTTCAGGAACAGACTTTTCCTCTTTTGCAGCCATATTTCATTACATCTGTAAATATTCAAAACAATACATTTAGCCGACATTATATAAAACATGCAAAGATTCTTCCCTGATAGTTTTACTTATATACTATATTGTAAAGCATAGAAAAACGCTATTTAAAAAAATTGTTGATCTTTGATACATGCTCTTAGTGTCAAATTAGGGGTAGTTGAAAGCTTGCTTTTAGGTCAGAATCTTTATCTGGTGTGCGGTGAAATCTGGCTTAGACTGGGTATGAACTGAAATCCACTGTGAATTATGCATACTACAAGACATGATAGATTGTGGATTTTGCAGTACCTGCAGATCACAGGGTTGAAATGAAAGACAAGAGAAAAAGAGAGAAACATCAGGATTTAGCAAGGTAAATACAAGTACTAAAGAATAAGAAAGTACCTGTCATTCTGACAGTAATTGGGGCTTTGGGCACAGTGCCAAAATCACTGGAAGAAAGACTAGACCAAAGCCAAATCCGTACAAAGATTTCACAGACCCCTGTGTTGTTGAACACAGCCAGGATCATTAGGAAAGTCTTGAAGCTCTAGGGAGGCATGTCTTGAACCCTCCTGATAAATACCACTAATACTGTTGTGAAATGAACTCTCAGATAAAAATGGTAGAAGCTCTGGGTTTGTCCAATGAATTTAAACGGAACAGAATCATAGGCTGTGAATACTATTGGAAACATTATCACCCTATGACATATAATACGTTTTTGTACCTTTGACTGAAGATCTTTGCTAGTTCAAATCCTGTCAGTCATAGACATTATTAGGAACTTTCACTGAGCCCACAAGAGACACCCACAGCATGACTCAGGGTATAACAGGGCCAGGTTTTCTGATTAGATATTATGGCAGACCTACTTCATTCAAATCAATACCACCCTTTCTAAAACCTGAATTAGCCATGTATGTGTAGACACACCTCATTCCTGATTCCATTCTCCAACTTAAAAACTAGACCCATGACACCTCTGGGTGTGACTGAAACAGGATTGGTGTAAGCAAAAGCAATATCCTGTTTTCTGATAAACAATTTTTGAGTTTCAGCTTGAGTTTAATCTGTACAAACCAAATTGGTGATACTTGTCAAGTGTGAAGTGCCAGACACCTTCAATTTATGTCTCTAACTCACTAATTGCCATATGATACTTCGCAGACCTTCACTCAACTTATGAAGGGTTGAAGTAGAATACATCATGAAGGATAGAATAATTGGAGAGGCACCAGCACTGTTTCAAAGCAAAGACTGAGATACAACTTTTTATTTAGGGGGGGCAGCCCTGATAAATCAGTGTAACAACAGCCATATTTTACAAAATAAAAGTATTTTACTTATGGAACTTAAGTTTGTTGGGGGGCCAAGGTCCCCCGGTCCCCGACCCCCGACCCCCAGTATCTCGGTCCTTGTTTCAGAGAAATATAAGCAAGAAGGGCCATGAAATCCACACAGGGGAGTGGTACATGACTAGATAACTCGCACTTATGGTAATTTTTCCAGAACATTTTTCCAGTTTGAGGTTGAGTTTGTGTATCGTTCACCTTTTATAAGAAATCAATAATGGTAGTATTACCTTTGTCTTTCCAAGCTTTGAGAGATTACTTCCTGTTCTGGTCTGTGGCTTTCTCTTGTCAACATGTGGTCAGCAGTTTCCTCCATTAAGATGCGCAAATAGCCTGCGCATGACCCTATGACCTCTACCGGGGAATGAAGAAGAAACTGTGAATGATTGTTATGTCTTACGAAAGATTGTTAGACAGCCAAATTAACCCAACAGTGTCTACTATTCAAATGGGAATGCCTAGAATCTGTGGACCGAAGTTAGCAAACTGCTGCTTTGTTATAAGCATTTGGGGAATCATAATGCTGGTATGATGTTTAAATTTAAACAAAACAACAACACCTTAAAAAGTCACATAATTGTATATGATAAGTAAATAACATGGCCTAAGGCCAGACCTTCTTCGTCTTCCACATTACAACACACCGTATTCTAGTGTTTCTTGATTCTTTTTTGAAAGCCTTTGTTTGATAAAGACATAAGACTGGAAGCCATACTAAACGTGAAATTTAAAAGTCGTTTTCCATTTGATATTTTATCATCTATTCAAATCCTTTTATGCTAATACTGCTAAGGGAAATGTAATCTACCAATCATTAAAGTACAGAAGATATTTGTTCACTTTTGTTTACTGTTTGCATAAACTGATTTAATTAGAACTTTGAATTTGTTAGTTCTTGTGAAAGCAAATAAATTTTGATATAATCAATATTTTTATGAGTATTAGACTGAATATGCTAGAGTCATACAATACAAATATTTAGGTATTCAAATTGCCTCTCAAAAATTAATGGGGAGTTCTAATTAGTGGATCAAGCTAAAAGCAAACAACAGTAAATATTAAGAAAGATTCAGTTAAGTTTGAATTCAGAAAAAGTTCTTTGTCAAGAAAGACAGGGGGATCAATGAGCTTTTACCAGATAGTCACCCATGAACAATATTTTTGGGAAATGTGGTTTATAATCAGGGCTGCTGAGAGGGGCAGGCAGAGGGGCAAATTAGATCTAGGCCTTGAGATCTACGGGTCTAATTAAGAAATGAATTACATGTAAAGATTGGAATTAAACAAACTTAACAAAAGTATGAAGTATACTTCTGTTTTCTTTGCTTATAATAAAAGATCAGTCGTAACATTCATTTCTTGGAAAAAATAGTTCAATAAAAACAAGATTTTTATGAAGTGCCTGGACTCCTGTTTAACCAATTTCGTAATTACACTTTCCATTTCTAGAAATTTAAGGTTATTTTGTGGCCACATAAATATTATGTCCTTTTTCACAATTGATATAATTATATTCAGAAAAAATTTGAAAATATTCGAAAAGAAAAGCTAGAAAATTAGGCAGTCCTACTGTAGACATAACAGCTATTTTACCATCATACTGTAGAATTATTCACAAACATTTATCACACTTTTTTTAAACAATAAATTTTCTTATCTGTTTAAAATTTTTCAGTTAGCTGACACTATGACACTAATTTTTATCATGTATCCAAATTGCTTTCTAGGTTCTTCTAGGAATCTTTTATAAAGTAGAATCAGTGGCATTGGTTGAAGATGTCCCAATTGTTAAAGGAGAGAAAGATTATCATGGGACTGCAACGTAGTTATAAATTTGTATACATTTGAATATATTATTATCTTTGATTGATAATGAATATGTATTGTTTTGCAAATCATGAAAAGTTTAGCTATATATTCTTGCAATCATCAAAAATATTTTTCATTTTTTCAAAATTATCATAAAAGAAATTGATTGTCTGAACCACATTTTCTATTTATTATCAAGTATCATCCTTTTCCAGTTTTTCATATTTGCTACCTTTCAGTCGTTTTTAATCATTATTTACATTGCCTGCTTTGCCAGATTAATTCAGCTCTAATTTTTAATTTTATTCTTTTAGGAACTGTTTCATAGCTGCTGGTATTTATGCTGTAACTCTGGCAGTTTCAGGATATCAGAAATATGCAATAAGCAGGGGTTATTGTAGGCTTTAATGGTATGTTTTTGTGTATCCTTTTATATTTTCATCAATTGGTAATGTTGTTGAATGTAGTATGATATATTCTTTTGCCAGTTTTTTAGCTTCCTAAGCACAAAATCTGGAATACTAGAAAGAAATGGAAATTCATATCCTTGACTGGGATTATTAATAAATTACAGAGAAGTAACACAACCAACAATCATTATTTTTTCAGAAGCAAATAGTAAGAATTTGTTTTGAAAATTCTTACACTGATTTACAAAGAAATCAACAAATTGTGTTCCAGGTGCAGTTGCACAAGAGAGATTGTGGTTTCTTGTGCTTAAGCAAACCCAACTGTAAAGACAGCCATTAGGCCATCCATACAAACTGCAACCATTCAATAACCGTTAAAACTTACAGGGTATCATCATAACAAAACTAGAAAAAAATACATGATAAAACAAACAGAATGGAACATTTCTATTTCCATTTGTGAGAGTCCTGTAAATAGGAGCTCTAGATAACTTTTCTTGACAACCAGGGCCGTCGAGAGACGGGCTGGGGCCCAGGGCTGGGACTGTCGTGGGGCCCCACAGTCGAAGGCTGCAAAAACCTTTTTTGGGTTACGCCCTTAGCAATGCAGTTAGATGGACTGTAAAAGGCATGAACTTTGAGATCAACGCCCCTGAAACACTTGAATTCTTATTTTAAGGTCTTTAACAGAACATGTAATTAGTGACTATATAAAACAAATCAGTTTAAAAATGCAGAGTTAATTTAGTGTTTAAAAAACTGCTTTTCTTGCTTTCCTCATGACGAAATCCTTAATCTTTTCCCACAATCTTTTCCAGCCGTCGTTCGCTCCCCAACCATCAGGAGAAGCCAATTTTGATTTTGAACCATTATTAATAGTGTGCCCAAACAGCCTGCATGGCAAACAGTAGAGTGCAGCCTTTTTAGGACTAAAAACAAGCCAGCTTCGTCTTACTACCTCCCCATTTTGCTGCTTCACATTAAGGACCATTGTTGGAAATTTGTGGCCATCGCAATCTTTGGGAAACTCTGGAGGATGAGGCAAATGACCAGTTCTAACAACCTTTTCTAACTCCTTTATCGTTGGAAATTCGGACAATGTGCCGACATCAAAACTAGATGATCCACTATGAACAGTATCTTGATTAATGATGAATCAGTAGTTCTTTCTCTACTTTCTGTGGTGTCATGGTCTACCGAAGCAGCCAAGCCGTTTGTGTCTTCTTCTTCTTCAGCAGTGCTTTGAACAGAGCTTTCAACAGGTTTATTTAAAGTTGAATCGCCTTCCTTGTCTCTTTTGTAAGCACCTACCTCAAACAATGTGCGAGAGGCTTTCTTTGCTTCTTTTTCTCGCATCTTTTTTCCTGCCTTTTTTGAGCACCAGACTTGTGCCTGTAAGATGACATCGCAGGGGTTGGTTGGATCGTGATCCCGCTTAGTGATTTTGATAAAGTCTTTTATAGCGTTTGGATTTGTCTTGGTTCTTTGCATGTGCTTTTTCTCTGGTGTACGCCGTGAATGGAAGATTTAGGTTTACGTTTATAGGATGTCCACAGAAGGAATAACTAAAACATTTGACATAAAAGTAGATATATGTAAGTGCAATCGAATTTTTCGGCTTCCGGAGAAGTATATTATGATCGTATCGTCAATGTTTTAATTATAAACCGTAACAAGAAAAGGCCCTCATCATAGACCAGCTTGTTGATTCCGTGTCGAAAGATTAAATTTCGAATATAAATCGGGTCATGGGCCTGCCCTGCCAATGCTGCTAATTGAAAACTCATAGCCAAAAATACATACCTTATTTTATACGGGCCCCTCAAGGCCCCGGGCCCCCTGGTAACTACCCTGGTTACCCCCCCCCTCTCGACGGTCCTGTTGACAACTCTTATCTTTCACTAGGGTGTCAATGCTGATCTGTGACTCAAAAGCTACATGGAAACTGATTCTTTTCCATTCCATAAATTTGGTTGAGATCCATTTATACTTCTGAGATCTTGGCAAATTCTGACCTATGCAAAGGTTGTCAGAAAGAGAAACCACGCCCTTTTGTGTTGGAAACGCCCAACTTTTTCTGAATTAAATTAGTATCACTGATATTGAATAGGGGGTTCCAAAAGGAATTCTAAGGAAACGACTCACAAAGAAAAAACTAAATTTACCTGCAATTCAAAGGAAAAGGCTTTTGAGTTGCCTGACCCCTGTAGGATTAGAGCCAGGGTCCCCCACATTCTGAACACAGTGGTCATGCAACAGCACTACAGAACGGTCCCTGTAATATATACTGACTTAGCTGATTGTCCATTTCTATTCAATTGGTTGCAACAAACAATTGCATAGGTCCACTGTAAACAATGGTCTAGGTCAACTCGGGTTCCTATTGGTTGGCTGTACCGCTGCAGAGGCAAGCTCAGCTACTGATTGGATAAATCAAATCTCACCTATGCTCACGCCAAAGATTGCATAAGTGAAGTAAACTGTGATTGGCTTACAAGACGTTTGCATAGGTCAAACAAACGGTGATTGGCTCTCAAGGGATAAACAAGTTTCTAGATTCAGAAAATACGGACCAGATTAATGCCTAGAATTGCTACTCGACTATTCTGTGCTGAGACCGAAAGATAGTCAGCAAAAGATATGCCCTGTCTTCTGCATGTTGTTGGTATCAAAGATGCAGATCTAGGACGGACAATGCTAAAGAATTCGCCAAAGAAACTATTGATTAAAAATTTTGATAGTTTCCATTTTATTTTGTTGTTGTAAAAATCTGACTTATGCTTCTGCATCCACCTCTGCATATTTAGATCTTTCATCTAGAATGTCTAGAATAAATGTAGAATTGTTTGGAAGAGCTGACTCCGCCCTAGAAATCACCACTGGTTCGTGACATGATTTCCAATTGTTTAGTACAATTTTTCTTTTTTCTCCAACACAGGAACCTCACTTTCATGCAATTCTTGATGGCAGAGTCATTCTGAACAGTTAATTCTCAAGCCCTCTTAACAGTGAGCTGATCAAACTTTCTGTGGCAAATTAAATATTATCAATTCTCTAATTTGTGAACTATAAGACATTTTGTAATAAAGTAATTTTATGGTAATTAATTTTATTTGCTCTCAGTGATTTTGTAAACATTTTTGATTTACAAATGATCCATTTGAGTGTTTATTTTGAAGCTGCTTGTGTGGTTCTTCCTGAAAAACGTTGAAAAGCGTGATTGCAATTGAAAATTTGTTGTTGAAGAAAGGCTATAGACCTCAAAATTCCAACCACTGTAGACAAAGGTCTAAGATACTAATTAGATAGACTTTTTCAAGTTTTATGTTGGTTGATTTGGCATCCATACAAACAATTTAAATGGAACTTCAACATCTGGAATTTTTAAAACTGGATAAGTTGCTATTAAAAAAGGTTGTTTTAGGGTTAACATTCCACTTCCAAGTTTCAGTGTGATATATTTTTTCTTTATGCTACTGAATACAACAAAGGACAAGAAACACATAATTTACTATTTTATGTAAGAGTGATGATCAGCTGATTGTTTAATAATTTTGGTATCATAGTACAGATTTTTTCTTTGATTCTGATTAGTGCTTTGATAAGCATCATCTATGTCCAAAATCTGAAGTGCATATTTTGCTTGTAGTGCACTTATTGCAGTAATTTGTTATGGTTCGTTCTTCTTCTCTCTACAGATTATAACAATACCCCAAAACTCAAGTTTCATCCTCCCTCCACATCATGTTGGAGTAGGCTAGGCTTTACTAACTAGCCTGCGCACAGACCCAAGGGGGGTCACTTGAACCTTTTTATATACATGGGGTCCATCTGATAATTATAGGTAAGAACATTCCTTGTGATCTGATACTTTTGGGTACCTGATTTAACCATGCGCCTTTTTTAGACTTATGGGTTGAACTAAAACATAACAATATCAAAAAAGAGACAGAATAAAGGAACAGATGTGTTTAAACTAATTACTTTAGGAAATGGACTGAATTCTCATACCCAACGGACAACGGTCGCTTATGTGTTCAAGAACAAGATATAAAAAGTTTGAGTGACTCCCCTGGGGCGCAAACTGAGCGAGGAGAAGAATGAGAGAAAAGTAGCGATTAATATTTTCACGGTTTCTGCCATAAAACGTTCACGGTTTCAGAAGTTGTAAAGAAGAATGCGTATCAAAGTTACAGAATTTTAAGCTTGGAAAAGAGGAGCGCAGAATGCCTAACCGGACAAGCTCGGTCCATTTGAACAAGCCCCAAGCGTTGAAAAGAAAAGCTTCAGTGAAGTTATCTAAACTTTATAAATGTTCCTGATAAAGAACTCGAGTTTTGGGTGTATACTTAAAGGACCATATGTTTTACTTTCTACTTTGTTGTTCCTACAAAAACACAATAAAATTAATATTCCATGAATGAATCGCAAAATGCGAAAAAGGTTTGCAGTTTGCAACAATTTGTGAAATCCGTCAAGATAAAAGTAAGCCTTTGCAAAACAAAAATTTTAGTGAGTAAATACAAACAGAAGCCATGTAGACAGGACATATAGCCTGACAATCTGACATTCAAGCTAATGTTTACTTTCTCAACGGACTCTTGTAGTAGGGAGTCCAGGCTTTCATAATCTGCCAGGTGACTTTTTTGAAAATGCCTAGATGTCACGGTACAGATGACGTCATTTAAGGGTAAAAAATCAGACAGAATCGTTGCTAGCTCTTTACTGGAGTGTTATTTTTTGACGCAATTTACATAATTTGATTCTTCTCGTTGCAAGCTTTCGATTGATGTATATTTAAGCATGATTTGCCGAAATCTGTATTTTCATTATGACTTCATCAAAGATCTTATTTTCATTAAATGATAAGTTGGCATAACTTTGTATTAAGATGAGGCTGGGTGTCAGCAAAAGCATTTCTTCCATAATTTTTTCATCCAAATATACGTCCAATGAATTTAGGCTCTTATCTTGAAAATAAGGACTTAGCCATTTTTGAAAAATTTCATGACCCCGGACCTGCAAAAATGTTCAAAAAACTTAAAGTTTCTCAAAAAAATTTTTTTACTCGAAACAACCAAGAAACTCTTAATACACGTTCCGAACAACATTTTGGGTAGTTTCGGTGAATTTTAGGCTCTTATTTTGAAGATAAGGACTTAGTCATTTTTGAAAAATTTCATGACCCCGGACCTGCAAAAAAGTTCAAAAAAGGTTGAAATTTTTCGAAAAAAATTTTTTTAGTCGAAACAACCTAGAAAGTCTAAATAAATGACCCCCCCCTACACTTACATGAAATGCTTCTTTTTTATTTGAATAATACAAATAAATTTTGTCGCAAAATTTTCCTTCCTGGCCCACTCTAAAATTCATTGGCCACGACGCCCCTGAGTGGCAGTGGTCAAGCTTATGATGCGTGTAAATCCTGCAACAAGTGCCACTGGGGTAAGGTCGTTTTCCACAGCAAAAATAATGAAAACGTGGCTTCGTTCAAAGATGAGGTCAAGAAGGGTTCAATACAGGCAGGGGCGAAAATACCGGGGAGTGAGGGGGGGGGTGTGACACCCCTCTAATCTTAAAAATAGCCGATTTCGCAGGGCAATCGAAGATATCGCAGGGCGCCAAGAAGAGCTTTATTACCACGCAGAAACGCCACCTCTGAAGTTCGTAAAGGGCCGTTTACGAATTTTGAAATGGAAATATTATATTTGTTATAAACCTCCCTTCCTGACATTGCATTTTAGAGAACGAAACAGGTATGTCAGGAAGAGCTCCGCAAAGCGAAAGCATTCCTTACCAAAAGTCATAGCCAATGGATGCAATGATTGATGCATAAGTTTATGAGGGCAAGGTTGAGTCCACGCAAATTAATTTAAGTTGTAAATTATTTTCATGACAGGTACGGCGCCAATGGGGGAGTAGAGGGCTGAAGTCACTTTGGTCAAGATAAAAAAAAATTGTTATTTTTGATATAACTTTTTAACAGTGTATGAAATAAAAAGAGAATAAAAGTTTAAGATGCCGATTTTGTTTGATCTAATTGCTAACTTATTCACGTATATTTTTTATTATTTTTCTTTTATTTGCATTATTTCAGTAAAACATTTTCTGTGTGATTGCAATGTTTACATTTTGGAAGTGTAAACATAGCATTCTCGAGATAAGAAACTGCACATTTCTGTTCAGAAAATAAAATTTTTCCAATCAAAACAACTTTGCTCTGTCATTCACAACTATCTGCAATCTGAAAAGAAAGGTTACCCTTTGTTTCCGTTTACAACGTCCATCACTAGAGTTTTAGCATACCATCCCCCCTCCCTATTTTTCCAATAAACAATAATCAGTTTTTTAGCAGTATTGTATTTTGCTAAATTTTAGTCTGGGAGATGCTTTTTAGACCTTTTACAAGGTCAAATTTTCTTCACGTCGGACCCAACCTCCTACCTCACTAAACTTGATATGCCATGAAATACAAGCTTTATTACAAAGGAAAATCAAATTTGACATTTAATTTACGCTCACGTAAAAGTTAGTTTGTTTTTATTGTTAGAAGTTTGTTCTTGGTAAAGACAAATTTACACTGGTAAAGCTTTCACTAGTAACCTATAGACAAACCTTTGCTACGATGTCTGCAGGGCACCAATCTACGATGTCTGCAAGTTACGCCCCTGAATACAGGGCTATACATGGCCAGCGAATCCGGGCGGCCAGTGGGGGGCATGGCCTCCTATCTTTTCTGCAGAGCTAAAGGGAAACTTTATGCAAAAGTGGAAAAAATGTAGTATATCATTTTGCAAGTAACTGTGTCTAGTATTCTTTACCATAGAAGGCATGTAAAATTGAATATGGGAATTAGATCGAAGAAATAACGTACAGCGAGTAACAGCTTGGTTTAGGAAATAGATTAAGAAACCTTATCAAGAATAACTTGGTGCCAGCACAAATTGACGGAGTTTCGTTTTCGTTAAAGTTTCTATTACCACTATTTGTTACCAAAAAATTTCTCAAAAACATTACAAAAAGATAAAAATCACTGCTGAAGGGAAAGAGACTGATGAAATGAAAATTTTTAAGGACATGGGAAAAAAGAATAGGCAGTTTTGTTCTAGTAACATCAAGAAAATATCTTATTAAAACTCTTTTTGACCAGCGCAATCTAAATTTTTAAAATCCAAATTTGTTTGTTGATATTTATTCGGTGGCCTATTTCGATCCACAACTGGGTATATTTATATTTCCTAGCGTAGAGTTTTCGATCTAGGCTAATATTTTCCAGAATACTTAAGATCAGATGTTACAAAACAATATTCCAAGTGTACAAATTGCTTAACCTTCTATTTTAGCTGACAGTTCTTCTGTTGATATTCCATGTTTTTCAAACCTTGTTTCATTGATTTTCGCCTCCTTCTTATTTTGGGTACTTTTAAAATCTAAAAAAGAGTTTCGTTAGCTTTCCTTTTCTAAGTCAATATAACAAAAGACGAGACAATGGAACATGCTTATGATAAAATGCTTAAAAATATTGCCTCGGATTTTCCTTTAGTCAAAATCCATTTTAGACACGGGTTTGGCCATCCCTATGTTAAAATAATTCTAAAATCTTTCTTGCCGCTAACCGTGATGGTGGCCTAACCTAAGCCCTTTCAAGACTTTGATATTTGGCCCCTCCACTTTCAAATACCTTTCGCCGGTCCTGCAATAACGTCTGTGTATTAGACATACACAAACTCGGGCTAGACAACCTTAACTTAGTGTAGGTTGCAACTCGATTTACTGACTTAAACGAAAATAATCGAAGAAACTTTTGAAAATTCAGTGAAAATGACTTTATACGCACTGTACTTCCATAAAACCTAATTTTGAATTCCAAATGCATAATAGACATTTTATTAACCCTTAGTAAGGTACATCAATGACTTGTGTCCGTTATGGCGATGAATATATTTTTATTACTGCTCGCTATGCTACTTTTCAAATGATGAATGTATTTTTCAAACTTGTATTCGTGTGTTTTTTAAGTTACTATGTAGTAAAAAAGGGAAAATTTTCCAGGGCCAGGGCTCTACTACGCAAACCGCTTCCAAACTACGATAAGAGTTTGCCAACTCGTCTAAGTACCTTCACTTCAAAATGTGCTCCAGCATGCCTGTTAATTTTTGTTTGACAGTTAATTTTTATGTAAAAAAGCTGCGAATTAGGTTTGAAGTTAGTCTCTTTTCCATTTCTGCCTCTTTTCCGGAAGAGAACCCTCATATCAATGATATAGAAGCGCCGAAGGCGCTAGATGTCTAACTCACAGGTACACTGTGAGGCAAATTTGTTTACTTCCGCCATTTTTAATAGTGGCAAAAAGGAACTTGCTCCATACTGAACCCTTATAAATTTGGTACAAGTAAGGATTGATTCCGTTCACTTCTCTTTCGAATATCTATATGAAATTTGGTGAGTGGCCTTACATTGGACTTACGGATTTGTATGAATTGTATGATTACTATGAATTGATGTTAATATTGGAAAAATAAGCCGTCATTCGCAAATTCCAAGCATTTACAGTCGTGGTGCTTGCTGCGGTGTTTTAGGTCACGTCGAAATTCCAGAAAATAATGGTTGATCTGTTTTAAAACGGATCCAGCAACAATGTTTAGCCGATCGTCTAGTTCTGAATCTGAGGTTAAAAATTTTGTACAAAAGAATTTGAAGATTTTTTCAAAACGAGGCCGTAAGTCGAATTGGTCTATCATTTCCTTGTCAAGTGAAGTCGCTTCGCAAAGGAATCTTCTACTTTCTTGGAGTACGGTGTTGAGACATATTCTTTCGAAAAGAGCAATCTCAGAGGCTGTATCCGACAGATGGATTCTAATTTTGCAAGCAGAGCCTTCAGTCATATCAGACGAAGTTTTACAAGAGGCCATCAATCAACGGAACATAACGAACATGAACCTACCAATACAAATGAAGATGTTAAACTGGATTTCACAACAAATGATGTTGACAGGGATTATAATGTGGCTACCTTGGCGAAAGGAAGTGTCAGTGAAATTAAAATCCATATAAAGGACATTGGTTTGCTTACACAACATTTACAAAACAAGACATCTTTGGTACGGCTTAAAATAAGGCCGAATGGAGTGGCTGAAGAAGACGACGAATTAGAAGACAGAAGATCTCCTCAGAGTTTTGAAAAGATCTCCTACGATTGTGAACAGTTTATTGAAATTTTGGGGAAGTTTCAAAACCTTGAATACTTACACTTTGACAATGATGATAATGTTTCCACTGGGTTATTGGAAAATATTGAACCTCTACAAAAGTTGCAAACACTAATTCTGCAAAACTGTGGGATATCCAGCGTGAGCAACAAGCTCAGTCCGATACTACGGTTTCTAGAGTTTAGTTCTAACAAGTTGAGTCAGTTTCCAAAGGAAGTTCTTTTCCTAGAGTGCCTAGAGACACTTGATCTATCAAACAATTGTATTTCAAATTTACCCAAAGACATAGACAAACTTAAAAATCTAGAGAAATTAGTTATGTCAAATAATATATTATCAGAGCTTCCAGAATCAATTTTGAATTTGAAGTCATTACACAAATTGTATCTCTCCTTTAATGAAATTAAAAGCTTGCCATTTCAAATCGGTAAGATGTGCAATATGACACATCTGGAACTCAGGGGAAACAGACTCACTTCTCTACCTGCAAGTATTGGTGAACTTTATCAACTAAAGAAATTGAACTTATGTGACAACAGAATAACTGCCCTACCAAAAGAACTGTGTAAACTTGATGTACATGATGATGCCTTGCTGCTAGCAGGGAATCCTCTTCACCATCCTCCAGCTGAAATTTGTGCAAATGGTAAAAAATCAATTAAAGATTTCTTTGAAGCACTTCATGATTCCAAAGGAAAGCTATGTAGGAGGCTCAAAGCTGTTCTAATTGGCGAATCATTTGCAGGTAAATTAACAGTCATGAAATTTCAGTAAATATTTTAATGCCACTGTCTTCAATTCACCACACTAATTTTGTTTCCCAATCATGTTATTCTACGGAAAAAGTTTCTTCATCTCTTGCAAAAATATATTATAGTAGTGTCAAAGCCACTTTTAAGAAAGGCACTGTTTCTAAACTTGACCTTCCTGACAAAAAAGAATGCTTTCCCAGTTGTAGTTATTCCAGGATGCAATATTTCAGTAAATTTACTGGCAGCTATAATCTGCAGGTCAGCATTTCATGTAAAATGCAGGTCACGAAGAAGAGGCTGTTTTTGTGACCATAAGCCCTGCAACAGGCTACATTACTTTTCTGCAGGTCATAGTTTGTATAATTTTCCATATGTTTTTGCTACACGGAAAACTTGCCCCTTGCTTTAGTGGGTAGTAAAAAAATACCAGTATGAGCCCCAATCACTGTGGGGAAAGTTGGCTCAGGAAAAAATCAAATCAAATACCTATGGCATGGTGGGTCAAAATTGGCACTGCAATCTTTTTTGGCATCCGCTAGAGAGTTTATGCCTACTGTGCAACTCTATCAGTGTTTTAAAACATGATTGAAAGTGGGGGGGGGGCAGTGTTAAGGTTGTATTGGGGTTTTGTGAAGGCCATAATCATAAATTTTTGGAGGTTTAACCACAGAATAGAAAAAAATATTTCTTTTTCCATTCTATGGTGTTATATTAGGGACTGCAGGAAACTGCATCTTAAATATTTTCAATATCAGTTTAGATTGAAAGGAAGATCCTAAAATTTTCTTATCATATCATTATGCCGCCCAGATGTTTAGATTGTTCAAAGGTTTAATTAAAGTCGCCACCATGGTCCGGGACAAGAAATATTTTACAAATATGAGGTTCTTAGATGGCCTTTATAACATGGATTTAGAAACGAAAAAGATCCAAGGAAATTTTTTGAAAAATTTCCTTTATCACTATGCCTTAATGTCAATTTTGTAAAGGTGTTTAGTGAAAGCCGCCACTATGTCTTTTGAAAAATTTTGAAAGTATAACTTCCTAGAGATGACTGGAAACTGCACCTGAAATATCTACAACATATGTCAATTTAGGTCCAATGTTGATTTCAGAAAATATTCATAAGCTTATTTTTATCAGTATATATGAGTATGGCCAATAGTTTATCTATTTGGCATTTGACATAACTGTGGCATAAAGGCGGTTTGCATAATTTAGAAGCACATTTAACAATTAAATATGAACACAAAAATTCTACATAGTAGTTATTCTCTATCCAGCCTCTATGAGGTCAGGAAAGTTAATGGGTTACTTACAGATGTTTTATAACTAATGGCGGACTGCCAAGGGATTCTGTGGCACCAAGGGTTGCCGAGAAGGTGGAGTGGCACAGAAATGTGGAGGAGGAACCAAAGAGACGAGAAAAAGACGACTCAACATCAAAATATGCGCCTCTTTGGAGTATAATAGGCATCCCTATTGACAAAAAGCCAATATAAAATTGGCTTTTTGTCAATAGGGATGCCTATTAACACCAATTAGAAATATCAAAGCATGAACTATTTTTCCTCTTTGTTTCAAGGGAAAACAAGTCTTGTTCATGCGCTTGTTTATGGTCAGGATGGGAACATTCAGCCTGATGATCGTACTGTGGGTCTTGACTATTATACCTGGAAGCTGAAACCTCTTGAAGATCCTATAGAAGTTCTCCTTGTGGACTGTGCAGGGCAAAGGCAGTATTTGTTGACACACCAGTTTTTCTTTGCACAGGGTAAGTATCCTCATTACAGTCATCCACTGGGCCCAGGCCCTCTTCTTTTTGGTAAGCAAAACATTTCCAAGTCACAATAAAGATGGATGAACAAGAAGTTTTGAAAGGCATTGAATGACCTAGGAAACTTCAAACAAAAGCAATTTTGTTTAAACTTGTGTTTTTTTAATTGCAGAAATATTAAGCCATTAATTTCAAGTTTAATTTGTTAAACTTTGCCACTCTAATAATGTTCAGTGCTTATTCTCCAAAAATTGTTGTTTTGTATAGGTTAGGCTCAACTTCTTTGCCCATACATTGATTTCTAATTATAATTATTATTTAATAACCAGCATTCTAAAAATTATTTCACAGGAGTCCTTTTTATTCTCTGTGTGGATTTGTCAGAGTACAAAGATGAATCAAATCACAATACAATGGTTGGTGACTGGATTAATCTAGTAATAAGTCAGGTGCCAGGAGCTACAATTCTTATTGTTCCGACACATCTTGACATTTGCAAAAGAAAAGGCATTGACTATATGGCAAGATGTGAGAGTTTATTGCAAAAGCTTAGGAATGAAGAGACGGAGAGAATCCAGGTGTTAGAGAATGAAATGAAGTTGATCAGGTTTAATGAAAATCTGAAAGAAAAGTTGGAAAAGCTCAGTCATCTTAAGCAAACAAGGCCAAAACTGTCCTTGCTTCTCATTTCTACATTAGAGGTATGGTTTTTCGTTTTTTACTTATAACTAACCAATCAAAAATTTCTAAATTGTAATTCAAAATTCAGTTTCATTTCAAAAATTTGAGTTGTACCGTCCAATTACTATCAACATTTATAGTTTAATAGTTCATACAAGTCTGCTAAATGCACTATTCTAGTCTTTCAGCAGTATCCAGCCAAGGGCCTAATGATCGGCCTTTAAAAGTTTAAATTTCATCATGCCAACCCATTTTTGTTGATAAGAACTAGTGAATGAAATAAATCGACCTTTAGATTTACAAAGTTCAACCAACAATTTAGAGATATCTTCAAACTCGAATGACTTTGAAATGAATCTAGCAAAATGTATCGTCTTTCATCATAAGTCTATCCTTTTTATTTCAATATTACTCTTTCCAAGGGTATCCTTTTTTGCAAAGATTGGTCTAGCTAAGAGGACAATTTTCGTAAAATTAGTCTAGCCAACGGTACCACTTTGAATGCGCTCGTGGCAGGCCCCCTGTCTAAAGTTTAGCCAAGAGTCATCCCCCCTGTACCCCCTTTCTGTTTTATCGATATGGCAATGTTTCCCTTTTTCTTACAGGACCACGAAACTCAAAATTTTGACGATGAAAAGATGGCATTGGTACCTGTTTGTTGTAAAAAAGACCTTGATGGTGTCGCTATTCTGCGTAAAGAAATAGAGCGCATTGCAGAAAACAAGGTACTATGTCCAATTGTTTCGAAAGATGTTCCAGAAAACTGGCTATCCTTGGAAGAAAAGGTTTTATCGCTTAAACATGGAGCAACCAATTTTATGCCAGTGAAGACATTGTTGGAAACCTGTGCTGAGTCATGTAACCTTACTGAGAGTTCCTTTTATTTGGCCCTTAGCTATTTCAATGATATTGGTCTAATTTGCTACTTCCAGAAAGTAAGGCTAGCCAAGCATCTGGTATTTCTTAACCCAGAATGGTTGGTTGAGTTGCTTCAAATGTTATTCAGAATTGATCACTCGACGACACTGAACTACAATAACGAAATCCAAAAGGAAGTTCGTATTTCCAATGATCTCTTCCAACAGGACAAGGAGCTGTTTTTGGAAAAGGGTCTTTTATCACAAACTCTTTTGAGGTAAGAACGAGTCATAATTCCTTCAATTATGAATTGACATTGTCATTGTCATTTTCCGTCATATGTTTGTATCATTCATATGGTGGCATTATGCTAACTCATTGGAACTTGGAAGCTTCATGACGTCAGAGCGGTGCCTCTATGAATTCGCACATATTAACTTTGTAAAAGACTGCATTTCAGACAAAGTAAACTTGTATGTACTATCATCATTTTGATTAGCGAATACCATAAAAGCATTATCATGAAGGCTCTCACTTATTGGGGGCTTGATAGAGGAGGGGGCTTTTTGTGAAGTTTAGAGATTTACTGGCTTTTCAGTTTAGAGTTTTAAAGACTACACCCCAATTTGGTCATTTGCATATCGAACAGTGCCAGTTTTGGGGTCACAAAGATTGTTTTCACAGATTCACACGAAATGAACCATAGTTCAACTGTATGATCTGCGTGCGATATAAGGGCTTTATTAGAGAGCGCTAAAAGGATTTCAAGGTTCAATTGAATCCAGTTAAATTGCCCCGGATAACTTACGCTAGGTCGGACTGATTTTAATTTCCCGTTGGAACTTCCTAACATATTCAGGTCTTACCCCGGATGAGTTAGACATTCACTAAGTGAGACCCCTTTCTTATCCCTCTTGACGGTCCGACCTAACGGGATTCAACTGCAATAGGCAAGTCTCCTAACATTAGTTCCAAGCAAAGCGTATTATGATGAAAATATCATTAAGCAAAGCGTATGTATATTTTTTTGACCCTCTCTAGCTTGTTTTGAAAAGTTACTAGAAGTATTAAGTAAGCCACAGTTGGTGAGAGGTATGCTATTTAGCCTATTATTAAAAACAAATTTCAACTTGCAAGGAATATTAATACACCAAGAATAAATCGAATGCCGTATATTTTAGACTTAAGTGAAACCATTAAACGTTTTGTGTATCAATAACACTGAAAATTGCATTGAGATGGTATAATTTCAATTGCTCAAAACGCTAAAGCCATCAGCAGGTTTGGATGGTAGAATCTGCTGATAACGGATGCTAGTGAGTGGAAGACTTTGGCAGTCAAGGTTCGCTTGGGCCATCTAAATACGCACAAAAATCGACGGGCGAATAAATTATAGACAGTTTCCTTGGCGCATATGTGTCCTTGTTTCCATTTCAAGCCTTGCTTTGACCATTCAGCGAGCTCTGTTATTTATCCAATCCTTCACAACATCATTTATAAGGACTTCGTTCCTAAATTTTGTCTCATAATAGATGGGGTTTGCATGATAAAAAAGAAAAGGGCATTATTGTCAACTTATGTTAATAGAACATCCAAAGGAAATATTGCCTGCTAGCTTTTATCTGGCTTCAGAAATTCGCTTTGTGCATTTAAATGTAAATATTTCGTTCTTTGCCAATTTTCAATATCTTCCTGTTTTTAGATGCATCTGGCTTCCAAAAGTAAAAGGTGTTGAAGACAGTGACTTTTTATCGAAAGTTGTCGATGTGTTTCAACATTTTGGTATTATTTGTCAACTTAAGGAGAGTATTTCCTCAGATGATATAACATATTTTATTCCTTGGTTTGTCGCTGAAGAGGAACCAAAAGATGCTAAAGACTTGTGGATGAAGCATGACATTGAAGAGAATGTAAGTTCATGTGCCTTTGAATTTGTTTACGGTGTCATCACACTGATGCCCTACTTGAAATTGACTACATACATAAGATATGACACCCATAGTGATTAACTTACTTCCTTTTATGCCGTCCAGCTAAGCCCATTTGGCCACCTACCTCTTCTTAGTACAAATCCGTTGCATACATTTTAATTTCTACGGCTTCGAGTGATAGGCAATATTCACAATGTTATTTGCTGCCATGGGTTCAGTTTGTCTCGTATTTGTTGCGAATTTTTTAGGTTGAAAATCGCTGTTTCTGGAAATTTGTGCTTTTGTTTTTGCTGCTAGATATTTTTTGTACTAGTTATGTTGTCCAACTTTGATCTTTTCTCCGTTTGTATTGAAAACAGTATACTTAATTAAAAATATCATGCCAATGGCAAAATCGAATACATTTGCGCTGATCTACTGCGTCATGTTTACCCTGCAAAAACTAGATTGTACTTCAACAGATCTGAGTGTAGATCAACAGATCTGAGTTGATAAAAAAAACAACTTTTGTGTAAAGTGCATCTCATGGTATTTTTCATTTAGAGGAGCCAAACTTTAGAACAATGCTTTGATCCTCTTTCTGTTGCCTGTTTTGATAAATTTTGAAATAGCATTAGGGATTTTATTCAATTTACAGTCAACTCTGTGTAATTCGAACTCTCTGGTTGACTGTCAAAATGTTCCAATTAAAAAATGTTTGATTTGTACGAGTTTTCAACAATCCTTGCAGGGCTGGAAAATGTCCGGCAGCGGCGCTGCCAGGAAATTTTTAACACAAATTCATTTCAGGAAATTGTTGCTGTTTGCCAGGAAATTTTTAGCGTGAAACCGCCATTTCTTTTTTTAAAGTGAACATCAAATTTATGTTACTCTCTTTTTACGGAACATATCTTGTGATATACATATATACTATAAAATTTCTGTTCTGCACTACTAACAAAAAACGAAGATTAGCTTTCAAAATACATCATCTGGTATTATCAGCGTCTGTTATACCAAATTTCCAGAAATTCGGGCATGATTTTCAGCTACTAATTTAATTTAAGCAAGCAAAAACAAAGTTCATTTCTCTTTTTACATTAGACATTCTAGACAAGTAAAAACACTTAAAGAAAGCCAATCTTGTTACGTCGATTTTATTGAAAGTTAACATGCCCCAAAACCTGTGTGGATTTGGCTATTATTATTCGTACTTTTCTACTGGCATATGCATACATTTTTCATCGCTTGCTTTAAAGAATTAAGCGTTATGGGCTTACATCTTTTTCCTTTAGCACCACCCCTGATTTAAAACATTAATTTTAACCATTGAAAAATATCATAGTATTCTTACATGTTGTATGAACTACTAGCTTTGATAGTAAAAATGAGCAGCATACATGAAACCCAGAGCAAGATGTAAGATACATCAATACTTTAATAGTATCTACTTTGCTAGTACTGATATGAAATTAAATCAAAGTTATTAGAACTTTTCAGATTTATTAACTTTTACTTTGAAAACAAACTTAAGAGTGTTGTGCTCGATCACGTTCTCCTTGATCAAGCAAATTGATTGCTCTTCGAATAGCTATGATCAAAAATCGAGGACCAACAATTAGTTATTTTTATTATGACAGTTTATTTTGAGGACAAATGTTTAAACAAATCAAGACCTGAATCCTTGTCTCTGCCTCAGAAATTCCTACATGAGCTATGTATAGCATTTATCCTTTTTGTCTCAGTTTGCAATTTAACTGTGAATAAAGAAAAACAATTTTTGTACACGAGGCAGACCAAGATTTCGCGAACTTGATCTTTCAATTTCAACAAATTTATTAAAGAAAATGACTTAAAAAATAAGAGCAACAATTACATTAACGTTAAATTTAACAGGATTAAATAAAAAGAAATACTTATAAAATCAGCTAATTTCTTTAAATTGAAATAAAGGTCAAACTAGAAAGGTTATTCTCCTGAGGGGACCGACCAGTTGGTCGAATTAGGAAAAGATCGGAAGATATGAGTTCGGATTAGATAGAGTTTTTTGTACCTAATATTGTACTTCTACTTTGTATAGTTAACTAAAAATGAAGTGAAATGCTCTTCTCCTTTCTATTTAGAGTGACGTTGTCACCCGTGTCGACATTGGTGTTGGGCGGCTACCTACAAGTGTTTCAGACCGGCTTTTAGTCTCCGCTCAGAGTTGTGCCTGTCTTTGCATTCCATGGAAGAGCGGATTTTTGATTATTCATCAACACTATAAGTTCCGTTGTCAAATTAATAACGGGAGATTGAACAGCTCAGTGACTCTACATGGCAAGTCTAAACATGGCTATGTGAGGGACGTTTGGAAGCTTGTGCTATTTATAACAGAGGTAGCTTCCTTTTTTTTATATTAGTAGTGTAAAAAATGAACTTGAGATATTCTATAGTAATTATAAGGGCTTGATTCATTAATGAATTTTACGCGTGATGAATTGAAGAGCTGGATGAAATGAACAGTCACATTCCTGCTTTAAGCCGAAAATAGAAAAGGTCTTCAGTCCTTTCCATTTAAGTGTTTTAGAGCCGCTCTAAATTGAAAGAATGGGATCTAACTTATCTTGCCAAAAAGAGGCCCTTTCTCTTTCACCGCTCAACTCGATCTCTGATTGGTCAAAAACAATGAACTAACCAAGCGCTTCATTCTTCATCTTCCGTTTCAGGTTGATCCGTGCCAGGCTTTGAATTTCTGCTCACCTTTTTGGTCATTATCAGACTTTTATACTCTAAGGAGTGTCCGAGTGTTCTATTTGCACACAACTGTTCAAAATTAAAGACATTTATTGTCTTAACTAGTTCAGAACTACGTAAGTCTAGCTACCTAGAGTTAGTTCAAAAGCGATATACTCTTAAGGATTATATACTGTTAATTCAATTTAAGATTATGGGTTTAAAAGCAGATCCCTCGCTCGATTTCTTGCATTTGCATGTGTTTACTTATTTCTAAATTCCCAAAACTCATGCAATGACACACAGCCATAAAAAAGGATTGGATTGATAAAACTTTGAGTCAGTGTAAGAGAGAAGTTCGAGATAGCATAGACATGTCTATTGGAAAACTGCTTCAAAGATCCCAGATGGTCATTGTAAAATTAGGTACTGATCCTTTCCGTAGTAGGTCGCATCGAGTTTAAAGATGCCATTTTATAATTTATTCTATTTTCACCAGAAACTCTATTCCCTGGTTAGTGAGT
The DNA here is from genome assembly GCF_013076305.1 of Rhopilema esculentum. The sequence goes on along the minus strand of NW_027019302.1, from coordinate 3,733,579 downwards.
GGAATGGCATGGTTCTGTACAATTGGTACAGTATCTGCCCATGTTGTGTACGCAAGAGTAAACCAAAACCTTTCATCTTTCGCAAAACGACTGCACCTTGCCCTGAAAGCATCGCATGTCACAAATGTAACGAATTTGTGAATTCGATCCAGATTCAGCCCCCGCTAGGTGAGTTGAAATTTAGTTTTACAAATAACATTCCATGCCGTCTTCATGAACATGAATATCCAAAAACACCTGTTGTTTTGCAATATTTCGAGATGGCGCGGAAATCAGAAAAATTGCATATCAAAATGTATAATAAAATGTATGGTATTACAATACGAGTATATTTGGAGTAGTTTTAAACGGTAGACTTACCTCCAATTCAGACCTTCTTTTAGTAGACCAGGACATACTTTCTTTCAGTTATTGCTTTTTGTATGTCTTCCTAAAAACGAATGGGAAAAGTTTTATTCCCATCAGATCATTTGCTGTATTCCTCTATCACCAATTATTCTTTTATTTACTCAAAGGCTAACAATATTGTTTTGATTTGTAAATATTTTAGATCTGCTAGAGGTGGATGCTGATGCTCCAGACTCTAGACAAAGAAAGACAGGTACCTTTATTTTACTTCAGAGATTTTGTTTTTTGCTTCAGAAGTTTTGCTTTTTACTTAACGAGTTTTTACTTTCAGTCAGCAATTGACAAAGTCCAGTATTACTGTTTCGCTCTTATTACGAAATTTTGTCAGGAACCTCTGACTATCTGCTGGTTTATTATAAATTGTCATAACACAGAAACGAGACAGCAAACAGCATTTGCTGAACAACGTATGGAAGTTTGCTTTCACCTTTTTTTAATTTTCTGATTGGTACAGTATCTGCCATTTTAATTCTCACATTTTAATTTATTGAAAACATATAATATTTATTGCAAACTTTTATCATGGATAAAGGACCCACACAAAGTGCCTAATTGTTTTCCTGTACTCGTCCTTTGTTTCCGTAGAGCCGCTAACCGATTTGGAGATATCAGATGTTGCTTCAATGATTGGTGTTGCACACACAAGACTTGCCAAACTTCTTGGTTTGAGTGAAAACGAGGTCCAAGTTATTCAAGCGGATTATCATACCGTTTACGAACAAGCTGTTAAGATTCTACACAAATGGAAGCGTGATAGAGGTGGAGCGAATCGTTCAGATCTATTATCTGCAATCAAGAGGCTTGAAAATCCTGATCAAAAGCTCATAACCTTTTTAGAAACAGGAATTAAATAAAACAATCTCGATAAACAAACAATATTTGATTGCATATAGTAAGTATACAAACTTAATCAACTAGTTGTTCAATTTTTTTAGGTTTTGTAACTAATTGTAGCTTTACTAAATAAAACAACGTTGTAAATTGATTAAGCTTTATTACTCAGAGATGAAAGTATCTACAGCCATGACCCCCTAGGGGTGGTGGAAGGGGAGAGGTGTAAATTACCCCCAAGGCTTCGAGGTCTAGGGGCCTCAGAGTAAAATATTCCATTTTCAAAATTGATTTTATCAAATGTAACAACAGTATGCCTAAATATGCCAAATTGTTTAAATGCTGAGATTTTTCGTCATCTGATTGCTGCCGCTTCCGAGAAGAAGGACCACGAGGACGTCTTGTAAAATATCGTTTTTACCAATATCGTTTTTATTTCCGCCAATATACAGCAGAAAAGATTTAAAGAATCAAGATGTAATTATTTGTTGGCCGTTTTATACTCATCGCAACTATTGTGGTTTTATTCGTCATTCTTCTTAAGAGTTAACACCCAGAGTGTGAATCCCGCGTGGAAACGATATATTGAATATGCATTTTTGACCAATTTTGACAAAAATTAGAAAGGTACCGACTTTATAACTATTTCAAAAAATTCTTTTTACACCTGATCTGATATTTGCTGCTAACAGGTTTATCGTTTTGGTTAATAAACTCATTTTAAAAACCATTTGTTATCATGTCTTATTTATATCACTATGTTGATACAACTATATATATATATATATATTGAATTTTCATACTTGTTAGCAAAAAGGGATGACTCGCCTACTTGGTCGGTAAATTGGACCTAAGCATCCACTCTAATTAACTTGTAAAACTTTATGATGCAAATGCTCGTGATTGTGACTTATGAAGATATAGAATTATAAATTTTTAAAGGATTTGACCCAAAATATCGTTCCATGTCAACTTCACTCATTGTCTCGCATATGCACTCATTTTTTTATACGAAACAAAGGTCGATGTTGAGGACCCCAGTTTCTTAATGTTCTGGAAACCTCAATATTCATTGTTTCTTAAGAGTTCCTTAATTATGATGTCGTAAATGATGTTATGAAATGTTTGCGACCTTTTTTATCACGTCAAGAGATTCGCTTCCCCTCTGATGCTGTATTTAGATGTGGGAAGTATATTTTTATCCCTTGTGTCTTAAGTTCTAGGCCAACAGGGCAATCATGTTCTTGGATTTGACAAAATTTCGTTGTTCTGCGTTTTATCACCATTTAATAGTTTTTCAATTTTTTTGCTTCGAGTACTTAATTTTTTGTCAATTTTTTCTGACTGTCCAGTGCTCGTTTTTATAGCCAGTTTCTTTTATCAAAAAAATGAGTGCATGCCTTATAAAGTTTTTACTTTTATATCGTCGTAAACTCAATATCAATAACTTCACCATATTTATCTGCGATAAAAAGCTCTTTGGCAACTGGCATGCTTTGCAGCTATATTTTCAAAACTGGCCTAATATCGCACTGTATAAAAATACGAAACATAATCAATTTCTCAAGACAGCTGCCGCCAAGCATGCCGGTTGCGCAAGAGCCTTTAAACGTCGAGGAAAGGAATGAACGCACTTCGCTTTATCATCTGGTAAGTTAATATAGTGGACTGGAAAGAAACTGGCTGAACAAATGGTGCCAGCCTTGAAATCACAATTGTTGTTTACAGTTTTTAAGGGCAGAAACACCCTGAACATTGAGAAACTGAGTTAAGCTGACTGTTAGGTAAGCGCATAGTGAGACAAAGCTTCAAAAAGCTACTTTGCTCCAGCAACGACAAATGATTTCAGTAAAATTCTTCGCTTAAAAATAGATGCTCAGTGTTTATTGTAGGCAGGAAAAAACCAGGATATGCTCTGAATTTCTGCAGGGACCGCGGAAGCTGGGGGGCAGTTCTGAGTGGGGCTTTCACCCCCACAATTATTTCCAAAATGTACTTAAAACCACACAAAAAGTCGCCTTTCTCTTGGTATTGGCATGTTTAGCACACTGAAAACGTTTTAGCCCCCTCAATCTGCAATATACTCCGCAGTCCTTGAATTTCTGTACTCAGTCAACCGAGAATAAAATCTTCGAAGCACCAGCGGTCAGCAGGTAGTTACAGGGGCGTACCTACCAAGGGGTGTTGGGGGTAGAGGTGTTACACCCCCTACTTTTGGAAAGTTGGTCGGTAAATTTTACGGATGGTCGGTAAATATTATGGATTGTCGGTAGATGCGTATCTTGATAGCACGTGGAAGGATCTCATTTGCTCGTAAGTGACAAGATCATATTAATAAAACAGTTAAAATTCACAATATATAACTGTAGAATAAGTTATACATCGACTAGCGAGAGTTGGTCGGTAAATTCACCCGTTTACACCCCCCCCCCAAATCGTCAAGGTACGCCCCTGGGTAGTTAATAAGATTTTTGAAAAAAGAAAGTTGTGTACAAAGTAATAGATCAATGCGAATGCAATTGAATTCAATTAAGTCAGACCATAAAAGGAGGAAGGAAATTGTCTGAGTTAACGGATATCGGAGTTACCTGGATTACGTCTGTTGACTTCAATGAGGTAGGAAAATCCAACGAGAGTTGAAAACCAGTGCAACTTAGCGAAAGACAGAGTTATCCGGAGTAGGACTTTACAAGATTTAATCGTATATCTTTCCTGCGTTTCTAAATTTTTAGGCCTCGCAAAATATAAATTCGTATCAATTAAGTTAAACGGCAAATCAGTTTGATTGCTGAAAGGCGACGAAACGTGTACCTTGTTGAAAAGTGCCTAGGCCATGGTCTTCTTCGGATGCTTTCCTGATATTGACGCTCCATTCTGACATTTGATAATATTTAGAGTCTTCGTGCTTATTTCGTTTGTTTCTTCTTTAATTGGAAATATTGCCACAGGACCTTTTCACTTTTCCACAACCAGGACGATATCAAGTCAGGGCAATATCAACACTTGATTTCGCTTCAACTTCCTACAAGTCTGCATGTGAGATCTGTAGTAGATTCAAAATGTACAACCAAATGTAAGGAAGTCAAGCTTCGATGCGCGCATAACAGGTAGTGTCTCAAGGCAATTGCGAAGAGGAAAGTAACTTTTGTACAAATGCGTTTGGTTTTATTAAACAAAAGAAGTCGTTGGCACTTGGGAATTTAGATGCATGCAATTTTAAGGAAATCAAGATTAAATTCACAAGGAATATGGCTTGTTTTAAAGCGCGCATGTTGTACTCTTGCCCATGTTTCGAGCCTTTGCATCTACAAAATTTAGTGAATAGTAAAGAATTTAGCACTTCAACTAGAGTCCCTTACCATTTTTTTTCACATAGTAAAAACGTCGGGTATAAGCGGAAATTTACATAAAAATGCGGGTCGAAGGTAACATTCGAGGGAGAGTGTAGCGCACCTTTTTCCGTGTTATTTCAAAATGTTTATTTTGCATCGCCGTTCTTGTTTAAGTTTGGTCTTGTCTGTGATTGAGTTTGGTACCAATGTGCTAGAATTTCCCGAAAACGTTTAATCGATACCACGTGACATCTGGACATCATCGATGGCTTTCGTTGAAACATTGGAAGATGAATAAACGTATTTTTGGGACATTGTAAGCAACCTTCGTAAATAACTGCCATTTTAAATCTTATATGTACATCTAAGCCTTAAAAGTGAAACAATACTTTCAGTTTAAGCATATTAATAATGGTGGTATTTTAGCGAGACTGACACCTGGAACAGCAAGGACTGGCTATTTAAGTAACAACAACATGAAATAGCTTTTATTCGACTCATTCGACTTGCCTAAACAAACTGAATGCAAATACATGTCTCCGGGAATCCATCAAAAGAAGAACTTAAGAGAAATGACAACTGGATGCAATGCTGTTTGTATTTCATTTCATTTCTAATACAGACATCACAACATCGACTATTGATCTAGGCTTTTAATTAGATATTCTCATCTAACCATTTTTTGACAGAGTCCTCGTCACGAGTTAGCCAGTTCTTGTTGAGATGGATTGCTTCCAAGCTCTGCTGGATAGTTCTTTCCGCCGCTGGCGCGCTGTGAGTCTTGAAAAATTCCTGATGAAAAATAATTCAAAACTATTTAATCGATTGACACTAATGAACAAAGAAAATATCAAAAGACAGGGGGTTATCGGTTACTTGGTGAAAATGTGCTGCCTTCTAATTGAGAAATGTTTCTTTCAAAATTTGCAGGAATGTTCAATAATTTCATGCCCAGGGGCTAATCAAAGGGTTAAAAAAACTATTTATACAGTTTTACTGTGAGACATAAACAAGGAGGTTGGACCTTGACCCTCCTTTCTTTCTCCTTTCCTTCTCTTTAGTAAGATGCCTCTAATCAAGCAACAATTATCAGTTAACGGCAGGGACCGCGCACTAGTCGAAAAATGAAGGGGCTGAAATGGGTGTGCCCGAAAATTTTTTGAGGCCACGCCCTCTAGAACGCCGAAAAAAGCCACTTTTAGAAAAGACTTGCTTATTTCTACTGAATTTTTATAAACAGTGTGGTTCAAAGAAGATACCAGTAACTATAAAAATAGATAAAATTAGCTGGAGGGTAATAAAACACCAAGCTAACAAAGTTAGAAAAGACATCATATCATTAAACAAGATAAAACACCTAGAAAATGAACATAAAAGGTTTCCAGTCAAGAAGAACTGCATAGGAGTAAGCTATCCAAAGTTACGTTAGAGTATATCTGCAAAACATTTTCTAGCCTATTATTGCAAAAAAGTGAGGGGGGGGTGGGGGGCTATAGACCCTGCTAGCCCAATGGCTTTGCGGTGCCTGGTTAACGGAGTCCTGATTTGGATAAAAGCATAGTCAAAACAAAAACAGAGACTCTTGCACAATCAAAACGAAATTTATTAGTACGACACTGCTCATGTTCTGTAAAAGATAGAACTAACAATTTCAAAAGCAGACATCGTTACATGAAGGCAGATGGCTAAAGACAAAACGGCCCTTTTTATACACCTACAAACAATTCTACATATAAATTTAGAGTTAGCACACTCAGCTTGAGAGTCAACAAAGAGTGCCACTATATTGAAAAAATGTTTTTTTAACATCAATACTTCATATTTCATTTTATATTGATAATATTTAAAAGTACGTGCAGGTTCATTAATAAAAATAGAGCAATATCGTACAAGACAGATTATCAAACAACATCCATCTTGCAAAATTTTCCCGCGGCAATTAATTGACTTTCTTCACATTCAGATAAGCGATTTGAAAAAAGCATGTAACGAAATTGACGATTAAAGAGTCGAATAATGAATAAATCAGTTCCTTCCCTAAACGATCACGAACTAACAATATTTCTCAACAAATCTTTTTTCAAATCCTGAAAAAACATCCAAAGCTCCTCTCTCCTGCCCCCCATTGCAAGCCAATGATCTAAAAACATTAACATGCTTCTTTAACGTTAACTTGATTAGTTTATAATAAAGTTATATTATAATTAGTTTATAATAATTAACAAAGATACCTCGACATCCTTTGCCATGTCTTCTGATGCAAAATTTTCTGTCGTTGACTAAAATGATAAATTGGATCATAATATAAATAACATTGTTTGTTTATATAGAAAACTTGATATGTCTTAGAAGAGAATTAATTAATGGAGAACAGTAAGACTCTATAAAAGAAAAAATTATTGAATGGTTAACCTAAACCAACGAGTTAAATATTAGATAAATTCCTGCCTGATTCGTTCATAACTTACCCATGCAACGTGCCTTGACCATTTTCACTATATAAGGTACAATCCTTGCCAAAAGTCTTGGTACCCTAACGTCAGTTTCCAAGGACATATTAAGCCATTCCCCTTCCCCCCTTTGAACAATATGTTTGTTTACTAAAAAACGACGTAGGGGATGAGGAAGAACGCTTTTTTTCCACGACTTCTTCAAGAAAAATGAAGACAGAAAAAAAGACGAGTAAGAAGACGAATATGAAGACAAAGATAAAGAAGAGAACAATAAAAACGAAAATAAGGACAAAGAAGAAGCCGAATATGAAAACAAAGATGAAGAAGAAAAAGAAAGGAAAAGAAGAGAAAAATGAAGACAGAAATAAGGACGAGTAAGAAGACGAATATGAAGACAAAGATAAAGAAGAGAAAAAATGAAAAGAAGAGAAAATAAGGGCGAAAATAAGGACAAAGAAGAAGCCGAATATGAAAACAAAGATGAAGAAGAGAAAAAATGAAAAGAAGAGAAAAATGAAGACAGAAATAAGGACGAGTAAGAAGACGAATATGAAGACAAAGATAAAGAAGAGAAAAAATGAAAAGAAGAGTAAAATGAAGACAGAGATAAAGAAGGGAAAGAAAGGAAAAGAAGAGAAAAATGAAGACAGAGATGAGGACGAGTAAGAAGACGAATATGAAGACAAAGATAAAGAAGAGAAAAAATGAAAAGAAGAGAAAAATGAAGACAGAGATAAAGAAGAGAAAGAAAGGAAAAGAAGAGAAAAATGAAGACAGAGATGAGGACGAGTAAGAAGACGAATATGAAGACAAAGATAAAGAGGAGAAAAAAGGAAAAGAAGAGAAAATAAAGGCGAAAATAAGGACAAAGAAGAAGCCAAATATGAAAACAAAGATGAAGAAGAGAAAGTAAGGAAAAGAAGAGAAAATGAAAACAGAGATAAGGACGAGTAAGAAGACGAATATGAAGACAAAGATAAAGAAGAGAAAAAAGGAAAAGAAGAGAAAAATGAAGACAGAAATAAGGACGAGTAAGAAGACGAATATGAAGACAAAGATAAAGAAGAGAAAAAATGAAAAGAAGAGTAAAATGAAGACAGAGATAAAGAAGGGAAAGAAAGGAAAAGAAGAGAAAAATGAAGACAGAGATGAGGACGAGTAAGAAGACGAATATGAAGACAAAGATAAAGAAGAGAAAAAAGGAAAAGAAGAGAAAATAAAGGCGAAAATAAGGACAAAGAAGAAGCCGAATATGAAAACAAAGATGAAGAAGAGAAAAATGAAAAGAAGAGAAAAATGAAAACAAAAATAAGGATAAGAAAGAAGAGGAATATGAAGACAAAGATGAAGATGAGAAAAAAGAAAGATGAAGAAGATCAAATAAGGAAAAGATGAGAAAAACAAAGACGAAAATAAGGACAAGTACGAAGATGAAGAAGAAGACAAAGATGAAGAGAAGAACAATGGGAAAAATAAAGACAGAAAAAAGGATGAGTAAGAGGATGAAGATGAAGACAAGATGAGGTTAAGAAAAAAAGAAAGAAGAAGAAGAAGAAGAAGAAGAAGAAGATGAAGAAGGAGCGCCTGCAAATTACAAAAATTCCAAATCCAGTTGAAGGACTGTCTCTAACTTCTGAATGTTTGTTCCCTATTCTCTCCAAGCAATCATTTTGATTCAGCAACAATGCTACAAAACCCTCTTAAACTGCCATTCAGTAAAAAGATATCCAATTTTCAATTACCGCTTAAGCCTTTGAACAATTTTTTCAATTTTCAAGTTCGAATTCAACATTTCTATCCCCAATTGGAACAATGTCGATTAACCACCAAAAGGACGTTAAAAAGGATGGGTTTTAATGGAACTTGTATAAAGTTTACCTGTAACTATAAACATTTTTCTGGGAAAAAGAAGCGGAAGTCACAGTATTCGAGAAAAGAAATGAAACTATAACAAGACGGACTGGAGCTATTGGATTTTCCAAGAAGTCTAGGTGGGCATGGTACCTTGATGAGACGGCCAAGCAGAAATCCTCCTTGATATCTCTTGTGAAGCTCCTCCCAATTGTCCTTAACGAACTGCCACGTCTGCCAACGCCCTTGGACACTAAGAGTGAAATCAAAGCAATAGGTTTCTTAAGACGATAACATCTGAATATTAATTGGGAAATCAGAAAGGGAGGGCTCTTTTTTACTACTTATATGCAGTGAGACATCATTTGTGTTTTGCCATGTTGAACACAACTAAATGGTCAGGTGATTGGAGGGATGCACTGAGAGAAATGTCTACAATGTATGCTTACAAATTATTGACAGTCATCTTAAGAAAGGAACATATGGTTATGTGTTTAACATGTTGAAGCGGAAAATATCATTTGCATAATCGATGATGGTATTTATGATCCAGTGCTTAATGCCATACAAACAAGGCTCATTCGCACGATCCAGTGCTTAATGCCATAAAAACAATGCCATATAAAGGTCGTTCGTTTCACCCCCGCGATTCGCACGTAATACGACCATCCGGCAGCTATACATAATTATATTACTAGTATGATAATGGCATTTATTAAAATAAAATAGCAATCATTTACATATAGCGAATGATATGATAGTATTTCAATATAACGATATTGACGCCACAAATTATTTGGGAACAAATCCCTTTTCAAAAAGATAAAAAAATTCAGTGATTTTTGGCACCAGATAACCAATCGATTATGATGAACGAGCTTGTCAAGGCATTCGCCACAATATATGTTCACATAAGAAAAAAAATAGCACGGCTTTTGCAATGTACGAAGAATGTGGAGGAATGGTACTTCGATATTATGAATTGGCGATGTGGACAAAACTGATGATGATGATGATGATGATGATGATGATGATGATTGATGATGATTGATGATGATTGATGATTATGATGATGATTGATGATTATGATGATGATTGATGATGATGATTATGATGACGACGATGACAATGATGACGACAACGAAGATTCCAAATGTATTAAAAGTCTGAACTTTTCTAGATGCGCTTCCAGTCTGTTTGCCAGTCAACTAAGAACCTTTATTCTCTATGACATTGCGATTCACAGACTTAAAATACCTAAAAAACGGTGGCACGAGCTATGACTCGCCAAGATTACAGAACTCATTTATTGGGGCTCTGTGAGTGGAACCTAACTGGGAATCTGTTTTTTTATTTGACGAAGGACATTTTTCGCTTGATAACATAACACGAATAATTATTCCTTTTCGGTTGCTTTATCAAAATGCGTTTCGCAGATTTACACTTTCTTGATAAACAGCGGGGAATGCTACTATGACGCAGTAAGTTCACCAAACTCTGATCTTTGAATTCCACTATCAACCTTTGCAAGAAGGAGAAATCGATGCGTGCCTAACGATCCCTAACGACCCGCGCTGACAAAACGGTTCCAGCATAATGATCTCGCGGCAGTGCAATTACTTGATTACGAAGGGGAATCTTTCGTACTTAATTGTGAGCAGCCAAACTTTTAATTTCGTTAACTTCCTAGTTGCGAGTGCAAAGATTTCTTCAACTCGGCAATTCAACTATTTGATGAAGAAATGTAATCATAGACCCCAAGATTATTAATTGATTATTCTCGTAACTGTTGGTCTGACCTCACACGTTCCAAATTCCTATTCTTTTACGTTGTTCCTGCACCAAACTATCTTATCCAACATATTGACTTATTCTTTATATAAAAATATAGGGTCTGAAAAATTTCGAATGAATTTTGGATCAACCCCAGAGAAAATTGAAAAGTCCCTGCAAGCATTTTGCGACAATTTCGCAAAGCCTGGAAATCTTCGAATAACTTTCACCGACTTTGCAAAACTTTTCAAACACTTACAATATATTTTCCACGACTCATGCATGAAAGTTAATTCTTGCAGAAACTCGTGAAATCGCATATTCCCGCACTTTCTTTTGTATCCTACATAGCAAATTGCAAATTATACGTCTAATTACGTTGACGCTTGACAGGATGAAAGCACCATTCTCGATTACGAGAAGTTTCTGATCTATTCTGGCTACCGTTCAACATGCACGTGCAGAACCAATTTTAACTGCACAACGTCACGAGCAAAACTAAAGGTGATTGGTCGAATCTAAGAGGATGACCACAAAGGGGATCTCAGGCTAGCAGCCGAACCCAATTTAATAGCACGATTATAGACCTAAGTGTCGATTAGCGAACCTCAATTGCCCACTTAATCGGGAAACTCACGATTCTCGATTGTTCGTTTGGGAAAATTGGGAAAATCCTTTGATTTTGGCATTCTATGCCTGCATTGTTTCGATTGTCTCCCGCCTTTGAATTCGGCTTCTATGTTTCCATTGTTGAACTCATCAAAATGCCGATCCATTGTTACACAATTGGCAACAATTCTACATATATATATATATATATATATATATCTATATATATGGATGCCCATCGAGCTGAGCAAAATCCCCCCTTCATGTACTCATTCTTCGTACATAATGATGCAAAATATCGAAAAGAAAGACAAACTTTATATTGCTGTGGCAAGACTTTTTACCTGTCAGTGCAGCCGGCGATTGCAAATACTGTGTCCTGCGACCTTACATCATCCTAGGAAAAATTGGTTCGCAGAGTTTTATTTAACGCCAGACATATTTGATTGTAACTCAATCTGGAGTTTCCCTTGCCTTGCAGTGTGCTGTGTTTCCCTTGTAATTGCAATAATGAATTGAAGTAGTACTGTTACTTGAACAACTTTGATTTCATGTCTCAAGCAAGTTAAGATCTCACTTACCTTACATGAAACATGATGATTATGATAAAATAAGGTGATGCTAATAATTGATGGTGATGACATTTAAAAAATTTGCCAAATATATCTGCAGTGTGTTAAAAACAAATGGAAATATTCTTACCGACATAGCAAAAGACAATGCCCGCTCAATCATAATTTTATCCTCAGATCCTCCCATACACCTCATCAAACGGACTTTTTCCTCCTGGTGATCCGTTTTTCTGTACAGTTCAATCATCGCAACCAGATCTCCGACATTTCCGTTGGCAATGACAGTCCCATAAACAGCTCCTCTAAGGTCAGCCGGTATTTCATTTGTTCCTGCGCAGTGTTCTTCGAATCTCTTTCTGCATTCGTTCACGGTTGGCTCATGCCCATTGCGTCCAAGCATTCCAATTACCATGCTACGCAGCAATGCAGTGAGATGACCTGAAACAATTACCAGGTATATATAAAAAGAGCTTCAAGGTTTAAATGAGAGGCAAGAGTTATCAATCTCCAGAAAGAATACAAGACTGGCCCCGCGGAGCGTTCAGATGAGTGGGGGTCTAAAAAAGGTGGGGGGGGGGGGTTAAAACTGAGTTAAAAAAGGCTTTACTGGTAAAAAAGGCATTACATAATATTTGGCATTTTTCAAAAAGTTCCCCAGCCCCCCTGCTCCACGGTGCATGCAAAATATTTAATATTGTTTAAGATTTCGTTAAAAATGTTTTCCGTAAGGCATGTTTTCGCACTACGCACTTCACAAACCTAAATGACACGGAAGATATCAAATTCACTAGGTGAGAAGTTTTGAGCATGTAAGCGATTCTATAAAGCATCAAAATAACGACAATATATCAAAAAGAGTACCTATGATGCAATGCCAGTTAGAGACAGCTGTGGAATCACAAAATTCAGCTTATCGAACAATAGCGTCACATTGATCGTCAAAATATTAAATGTAGAAACTGGAAATCAAGTAAAATGATCGATGTCTTTGAAATTTTTTCAAAAAGACGTTTGGAAATAAATGTATGACCCTCTTGTAAAATCTGGCCATTATGAGTCCCATTAACGTAAGTTTCTTTAAAAAAATTTAGCAAGGAAACAGACACGGTACATTAAACAAATGACTACCTTCCCCAGGCTGCTTTTCCCAACCAACAGTTCCATTAATAGGAGTGAGTAGCTTGAGGCAGAAATTCTGGAAGTTTTTGATAGCAGGAGTGTACTGAAATAGAATTCTCAGTTTGCCCAAGTTTGAAATGACGTCATTCCAGACGGTATAGTTCGTCTCAGAGGCGAATCCTGAAACCACGTGAAGGTAATCGACCGTGCTCTTCAATCCAGCTTGTGTCTTGAAATACAAGTAAAGAAGTTAAAGTAAATGACTGGAAAATAGATCCAGAGCATACACTAAGGAAAATGGTGCGGTAGGGTCATGGAGTAAGATAACAAGAACGTTCTTTCAAGTTTCGAATTATATTTCATTTCAAATTGACAGATGTACGTGCAGCATGTTATTTATAGCCACCGTATCGTGAGCTCTTTCAGCTTCAATTAAAAAAAAACAAACAGAACTTTTAGAAATACGGTTGAAACCTTACAAAAAATTAGAAATAAAAACAAAATAACTCACCAATGCAAACAAGTCATTTTGAATTCCAAGTCGATCAATAGGCCGCAATGACTGGTCTTTGATGGCAGGTATGAGGGCATCCAGCATTTCAGTTGCATAATTCACCCTGTAAAAACAAACTTGGCCAGGATTGAGTTTCACCCAAGAATCTTCTGGTACGTTATTGACAAAGATGACCATCTCTTTGTCAGTAAGCAATGTCTTAACCGCCGCTTTTGCTGGGTTGTCACTGGTGCAAACTGTGATAGGCACCAGCCATTTGTACTTTTCGTCATCTAGTAAAAACACACGCCGTTTCAGGGGTTTGGTAGCTACAAAAGTCATATTTGGCTATCTATAGCTGTTTATTTGGCTATCTATATCTCATTCCATTAATTAGACGGACATGTTAACGGCATACTAGACCCCTGGAGGCAAATAGTAACGCATCGTCTAGCAAAAAATATATCGTCTATATATGACGTATCGTCTTGTAAGGATGCATCAGATGGAACTAGTACTACTAATAAAAATGTACTTGTATGTTACTGAAAAAGTCAATAGATAGGTGAGGACACTTTTCTCATCAAGCTACATTACTCTATTCCCTCAAATAAACACAACGACATCTATTAGACTTAGCAAACATAACGATTACTGAACAAAACGACGATTAACAATTATCAACAATTACGAAAGCAATAATTACATTTTCAGTACCAATCTACATTAAACATAGCCTTTCACGTGTCCCAGGTACGATGAATTGACGTTACATAGGCTCTGGACGTACCTTCTGAAACTGAGCCATCTGCTGTGAACTTCTTTTGGCTAACTTGTAAAATACATAGATTTTCATTCTGGAGAAAAAGAGCATTCTTATTGATTGGAAAGCTCTTGATAAAAAATTAGCCAAAGACAAGTAGACTTGAATTGTGCTCGTCAAAAACTGCTAACAAAAGGTAACAACAAAAGTTAATAAAAAAACTGTGCATATTTAGAAACATTTAAAACAATGAAAAAATAGCAGGTTTACTTTTTGGGGACTTTTCAAAATTTGTAACTGTTATTGGAAACCAAAGATAATGGGAACCTTGACAGATACATAATTTGAATGTAAATCCTATTCATGATATGATCTCTGACTTCTGTTGCGGGAGAGAAGCTGATACCAATTCAGTTAATCGAAGGGTTACAATAAACCAATTCGACTTACGGCCTCATTTTGAAAAATTCTTCAAATTCTTTTGTATAAAATTTTTGACCTCAGATTCGAATTGAAAACAATGATTTTAATCTACTTGGAAGATTTCATTATGGTATTGCTCACGATATTGATTTTATGACGACATAAAGAGAAAAATTTTATAAGAAATTTGACCGTGATTGGCGACTAGGGGGGCAAAGTTTCCCCCCGAAACGATTTTTGCGGTCGTTTCTCCGTAAAATCTAAAATACAAGCTCAAACAATATGAAAAATTGTATCCGCCCTAAAATCATGGCGATAAAGCCAGATCTGAGCTTAAAAAGGTAGTATAATTAAGTTTGGATAAATTTTCAAAACGAGGTCGTAAGTCGAATTGGTGAATTAATTCATCTAAGACAAGTCAAAATTTCAAAAGAAAGTTATAATAGAAAGTTTCAACACACATAAAACGCTCATTTAAAAATTGGCTCTTCAATTATAATTTTGACAAAGTCCTTTTCTGATGTAACTATCTAATCTTTTTATATATACTAAATTAAAAAACCAACACTGACGAAATAACTGAAACACTTCATATAAACTACTCTTCTACAGTACAAGGACGGTACCTAGAGCGACAATGACTATGGTTCATCACATAGAGTTGGTACTGAAATACAATTAAGTACATACATTAATAACGTTTAACATATTGGACCTTTGTAGCTAGCTGAACAAACTAGCAACTTAGCTTAATGACAAATTCGCTTGTCTACCAGCATTTTGTCATAATAACCCTGTAAGCATTACAAACTTGGTACTCCTTGTATTTCATTGTTTTCAATCAATAATTTTACACGGAAATACCTTTAAGCGCAGAAAATTAACAATTTGATAACCTATCAAAAATTGTATTTAACAGTAGATAATATACATAAAGCAAAAAGAACATTTGAGTCGAAGCTACATAAGCAAACAAAATGTTTGTCTAAAGGAAATGTAGGTTCCTTAAGCTAGTTGCACTTATAATTAAGTCGAATATCACCTAATCCAATGATGCATTGCTGGTGCTGACCAACTCAACTTTCGTGAAAATTACTGCACTGATAATTGCTACCTTTCGTATACTGACACATCTACTAAAACATAGCCCGTGTTTCACACTTGAAACACAGACTACACGTACAATCGCTATACTCCCTGAAGGCTCGTGGTACCTGATTAGAAAAACATCATAATTAGGGTCGAAGTGAAGATTACTTACCTTTTGCATCGAAACTGTTAGGACGGGGAATCCCATTTGTTTCGTCCATGTATTCATGACATCACCAACAGGTTTCTTACTAGCATGAGCAAGACTTTCCCATAAGTCGTCTGCATGAGAATTTCAAAGTTATGGAAGCGATTTTCAAACAACCCAGATTCATATCGGGGAATTAGCTGAAATTTCATATCATAATTACAGATACAAGTGAGGTAATAAAAAATTTGCATAATTCAGGTTTATTACAATCCTCTTACATACTGAAGGGTGGTATGACTCTTGCCTCGGCACAAAGCTTCTCTGCTGAAGTCAAAATATTATGTTTTGCAGGGCCTAAAGAGGCTCTGTGCTGCATTAAAGCTATAAATTAGTCAAATTAGGGCCAGCATGTTTTTTATTTCTTCAGAGCCACCAACTTTTCTCGGTAGACATGTCACTTCCTCTTGTGGACCACCTTGAACTGACATTTGGGGTTTCACTAATGAATCTCAATTATTGATTGAGTTATTTGAGAATTTACTTTGCTTCTCATACTCTAGATCAAAGCAGTATTATGCAATACAAGATTGGGATGAGACGGAGAGAAAATGATTATAGGAAGTTACTAGGTAAAAGAAACAATATAAAAGGACCAATTAAGAGACACCAAAACACCAAGACAAAAAAGTGATCCATCTTTTTATCTTGATTGTTTGCTAGTCATAGCTATCATTTCCATAGGCCACTATCACATTTCACTTCTAACAAAACTGGACTAATATCATTCTAAGATGAAATTTCTTTTACGATACATATGTAACTGAGCATACAAGCTGCAAGCCATAAGCAAAAAAGGATTTTTTTAATTCTCGTTAAAAAGTTAAAGCCTTCTCTTGATAAAAACTATAGATCAATTAAAGAAACAATATACATATGGATGAATTAACAATAACAAAATCCTATAAGAGTTAAATTGAGAAAAGAGACCTACCAGTAAGGGCATTCTTGTTTTGGTATTTTGTGAGATAGTTATGAAGACCAGTCTTGAAATCCTAAGGTTAAAAATTGGTGATATGCAGTCAGTTTAAGAAAAGTGCTGGTAGCAATTTAAGACGAATTTGCACAATTTGAAAGAATAATGAGGATAACAACTCTCTATTTCAGAGTGTTCCACGCCATACAGTAAGATCTTATCACGAGTTGACTGCACACCCTCCTTCCTATAATTCGCAAAACAGTAAATGCATTTCTAGGCGAATAGCGTCGATTAAATTACAAAGATTTACTTGATATTTGGTACAATAACATTGTACTTTCACGTCATCTAAAAAGCTTAGTTGGAAAACTTTCATTTTTACCAAGGCAAAACATTTCAAATTGATTTTAACGATACTGAGCACCCATCTCCTTAAACAAAGATTTGAGAGAGGATAATGATTTGAATGGCCCATAGAAAGGGGGGTATTTACTCTTATTAAATGCTCTAACCTCATCTCCAATATACTCGTGCAACATACGAATTACAGAAGCTCCTTTGCTGTATGATATGGCATCGAATATTTCGTCTACTTCAGAAGGATGGCCAACTTCTACCTAGATGCAAATACAAAGATCTAATGAATGCCCAAAAAGTTGACTGTAAAATCTGAAGACCATGTGCAGCAGTTTTTCAAAGAGTTTTCTATTTAACCCCCTCTAACAGCTGGTTTAAACCCACATAGTTTCTGAATGGACCACCTGAGAGCAGAGACAGCAAAAATTTCAACGACCTTGCAAAAAAATTAGCATACATATGTGTAGACTGGGAGTACACGATTATAAAGTAGCATTGATGGGTATTCAACTTTATTTTGCCATTAAGTTACTGAGAATTTTGTTGCCAGTGAAAGTATAGCTGCTAAGTTACATTTCCGTCAGCAAAGTCACAGAAAACGATTAAGTAAAAGTATGCAGCACCCCCTTAGAATTCCAATAAACAACTTGTAGTGACATTGATTTATTGAAATATCTATTTGTTATTTATAAGTTAAATGAAATGTAAAAACGTAAAACCCATCTATTAATGACCAGCCAAACGAAAGGAAATGGTAAAAAGGAGAAAAAGCAAGACACTGGGGGTTGTAAAAACGTGAAGATTCGCTGTTAGAAATCTCGTCAAAGAAAACAATACGATCTCTGTGATATCATGAGAATTTGTAGTCTATCGTTGTTTGGAGATAGAGAAGACGTTCAGCGATAAAATGTTCTTGTTTGTGCCATTTTCTAGTTGTCTGATCCTTTTTGTGATAGGGAATCGATAACGTTGAATTGGTAAGTAGAGTAGGGTCGCAATGCACAAAGTATTTTCATCGTCTCAAGCCAGATTACTTAGGGATCACCGAGCGTCAAGTGGGGGGATGTGCGTGGTATTTATTTCGGAAAGGGGGAAAAAGACGGAGAGGATGAGCCTGCGAAACGCACATTTTCACAAGACATCTCCAGTAAATGACCCTTTGATGATTCGCTTTCATTTTCAATTAAACTTTGCTACCATAAGGAACAAAAAAGGAAAAAAAGGAAGTAAGATAGTTACCTCGATCGGATGACTGAAAAGACAAAACAATAAAATCAAATAGTATGGTATTAAATGAAAACACAGTAGAGAAGCATGACCATTGCAAATTACAAAGGAATGTGTACTAAAAAAATTTCAAATTTCAAAAGGTTTAGCACATCACATGTATCTAAAACACTATAAATTTATGGAATAAAGCTTTGCCCGCAAAATTAGATTTCTTTTGAGTAGAATTATGCTCCTAGGTTACCTCATAACCGGCTCTATTTATCATTTTTTCAACCAGCTAGCTTTCTACGTTAGGGTCGCCGCGATTAGCCCATCCCGACTTCCTTTCGGTGTCACATTACAGCAAGTCTCAACCCCCCCCCCCCACCCTCTTCATTGCTATCCATACTTTCGACTCACTTCTGTTGGCATTACTTTAACCACATTCAAAAACAGAAATCCACCAATCTGATGGTTCAAAACGAATAGAAGGTTGGCATATTGGTAGATAGCTAGACAGAATAACGGTATATAGGATACCTGTTCTTTAGGGCATCAAGTGACAGCGCCCGAACAAAATCATTTGTGACAAACTGAGTCCAAATATCGTAGTCTGGGAAGCAATGGTCAACGCAGAGGTACTCTATCCAAGATGCGAAGCCTTCATTCAGCCATAAATGTGTCCACCATTCCTAGATATGTTTGATAGCAACTTGAACGTAACAGTCCCGCAGAAAGACTATGGAATTAGCGAGGCCTATATTTGTCAGTGCGACTATCTTTCAATCTAAAAACTTCACAGGGTACACTAAACTGAATACAAAAATTAGCCAGAAATACATATATCAGCCCAAGGCAAGCAAAAAAGCAATATGCAAATCTCAATTTCGCATCTTTTTCCAACAGAGACAGTAAGTTCATGACAAATATCATTCTATAAAAAATCATGAACAAAAATTTGATATTGGCAAATTCAAACACTTCACTAAAAAGAAGCTGCAATAAACGAAAATTTGGATAGGTTCACCATTCTTTAAAACCATGCCAATGACAACTAATTTCCTGACTTGAAATATTCAAAATACTTATCTGTAACAAAAATTCCATCTTACCATGGTAACCTAAAAGAAAACAATGAAAATAAAGAACGTAAGAGAAAAAATAATATGAACAGCTTTAAATCTAAAATAAATGAATGCACTTCAAACACCATTTCAATTTGATTGAAAAGTTGGGGCAATGAGAATTCAAATTAAAATCTATTCCAGATTGCGTTGTCTATTCTGACTTAACAGTGCTCGATGTGCAAAAGCATAAAGCAATAGATATAATAGAAGATAAGCTAGAAATGAGACATGTTCTCTGTTACTCCGAGTTTCGTGCTTGAGCAATCATCAGACAGACTATAATCTGTAATCTGTCATTAAAAATAAAAAAACTATATACGCATTTGTACCATAATTGTAACAGTATACAACATTGCTGTCTTGAAGCTAACTTTTCTATGTGTTTCGAAAATAAATGGAAGGGGGCTTGAACTTATCATTCCTATTGATTTTTGCAATGAATATATGTTGCAAAATATATGATAGAAAATAAACTTAACATACAAGATTTCCGAACCACTGATGAGCCGTCTCGTGTCCTAAACGATAAAATGAGAAAATTGACAAGGCGAGAATAAAAAATTGAATATAATGTGATGACACTAAAGAAAAATTTTAACTTAAACTTGATGACACAATGATGTCAAATTTTTGTGATGGTAAAATATCCGCTTTGTGTGTAGCCTTGACTGTCCAAGGTAGAAAACTACAGATAGAATGCTACGAAAACTACAGATAGAATCCCGGTTAGAGTGCAAGATAGGGTAAGGTTTGGGATTTGGGTCAAAATTAGGGTTAGGGTTGGTGTGGATTCACTGCTACGGCAAAACTTCTGGGTAAATGAACTTAAATGCCGTTTCACACATACAAATTTTGATGAAAAATTCGTTTCTAAAAAATTCAAATAATCAAATCTGCATAGTCTAAAGTATATTCATTATAGAAGAACTAAATGAGATTGCGTTTGATATATATATGATGCGATGAAACTAATACTCCCATCTAAAGTCCGCCGAATATCGAATTTTGCTAGATGCACCTGAACAAATACATAAGGCAGCTTTTCGTTTATGGAAGAGGGCTTTGGAATTGTTAGAGGCATGGATATTATGAATTTTGCCTATTGGGTTTCAAGCTTTCTGTCATAAAGATATTGGCTTGTGACATGAAATGTCTGACAGTTTTGGATTATGGCGATTTTTATCTCGGATTTTAGCTACGGAAATCAAAAGATAACGAATTTTCGGCTGGCACACTGAAAGAATCCCTTTTCTAAATTAAACGGGTACAGGGTCGAAGGGGTACCATATAACAAAAGGGGACATTATTTTAAAGAGGTTAATTTATAGAAAAGATAATTTTTTCCCAATGTTTGGAGACACGTGCCCCTAGTGCACCCCCTGTTCCTACGTCTCTGTGCTCGATTCTTATGGTTATGGCAGATTAACCATTATTAATCTTTAGAGGTCCCAGTAACTCCATGACATTAAAAGTAAAATTTTGACTAATAGCCTTTGTTAGCAGTAGGAATGAAAAATAGCTCTAAACTCATTTGACACGTATTGTAATTAATAAAGACATACCTACAACAAGAGCCACCCATTGCTTCATGGCAGCTGACGATTGTTCCGGATCAACAAGCAATGCAGTTTCTCTAAGAAAAAATCAATTATCCGCTTTACTGTGTGAAAAATACAGAATTACTTCAACTGAAAGAAGAAAATAATATTGATATTCTGAGCAGTCTCAAAGGACAAAACTTGCAATGATTTTGCACGGTAATGGCTCAACTATCAGCATCGACAAAACAAATCAAATTTCAAATCAGCACACACAAAAACGGAACCAAAAGAGTAGGTACTTGTACATTGTCAAGGTTTCTAGTTAGGCTTTCTGCATTTCTTCGTACTCCTGAAGGTTTTTTATTGGAAAATGCACAAATTAGAATTTAAAATGCTGCTTCTCTGCGAAATCAGCATTGTTACCTGTATGTGATCAATCCCCAGTTTTCCATTGCACCTATTGAAAAAAAGATTGATCTCTTCAGATTTACATGGTAAACACTCCTTATCCACATTACTGCACACAGGAACAAAAACAACTATTAAAACATATTAATGAATCTGTCGTTTCCCACAACGTTCATCCAGTTCACACAACTTTAGAGAAAGTGGGGGGCGCCAGCTACTGGGCTGTGGGGCTAGACAAAAATTTTACCCATTTTTACTGTCTGGAAATGCCTTTTGCCAACATTAGCATTTGGTTATCAAAATCTTAGAATCACATCATAAAGAATACATTGCCACAAAATTACCCCCCAGCAATATTTTCTCATCGAAATTTAGACAATTAATATAAAATCGATCCTTCCAAGAACATAAAAACCTCCTCTATCTCATCAACAGCAATAAGCAAAAACCACACAGGCAACAAAATGAGTGCTGGCATAAAAGAAGGAGGAATAAATCCAATTTTCATTCGAACGCCTCTTAAAACGTTTAACAATAACAATTCGTCTGTATATGAGTACACTTGATTTTGTAAATAATTATACTTTGTTATGTAATAAAACGGATTAAAAGATACCTAATAAGAAACATAAGATGTCATTCTAACCTGCCGCAAAGTCTGGAATAGCAATAAGATCCATTTTGGGCAAAGGATAACCAATTCCAAAATAATCTTTGTAAAATGGGAGAGTCTTTATTGCAACCTAACAGAAAAGAGATGTATTACAATTAAAATGATTTCGGTTCTCAGAGACGAATAAAATTGGATAATGGGAAATAGTGCAGGATTTGAAAACAATTTTGATTTTATTATATCTTAAAGAGGGGGTCTTTGCGGTTGACGGTATTGCGGTATTTCCCTTTTCTTCTGTCGGTAATTCGGTAATCTTCCTCAAATTGGGCCGTATTTCGGTAATTGAAAAATCGGCGGTAAACGGTTTTTAGTGCCCAGTGTGCGGTATTGGCCAGCTTTAAATTAAACATTTTAGCAGTTTAGTAAGAAGGGTGAAATGTTAGTGGTGGAATCTTGTTGTATCTATGTTAAAACCTTCGTTATTGGCTTTTTGCTGATAAATCCAATCTCTCCTCTTTAAATGGCGTTACCCCAGGTTGAAAAATACTGAAGTTGCGACTGCAGATGTCCATGGTTTAATTCCGTATTATCTATTATTACTTTTTTTATCTTCTTTATCCTCACAATCTTAAATGACTAATATATGAGCAGTTTCGCTGGAGCCAGCCTTAGAGACCCATTTCTCGTTTTGCCCTTGTGTCATTTACAACATGTCATATTTAAACAGTAAACTCGACTTCAGGTGGGGACACTTTGGAGAGGCCCCCCATTTTTGCCAATGGCAACTTGATTTGAAATACCTACTGTGTTAGAATAGGTCAAAATTTTCATTTTTGCTTTCCAAAACAGTACAATATTATCGAAATACATCCGCGTTTAGCTTTTGTAATACAGATAGGTTGTTGTGTCTTCCTGCTTTATTCATATGAAGGAATGCCCAACATAGAACTTTTCTTTATAGGATTTCCTTCTTGTCTTGGACCTCTTCTATTAGTCTAAGAAGCTGCAGGGCAAACAGGATCAAAAGTTTTTGTCTGACACGCTTCAGATTGGGCAACCTTAACAGTCATGTGCTCGCGTTTCTGACTGGCCTATTTCGATCCACAACTGGGTATTTATATTTCCTAACGTAGAGCTTTCGATCTAGGCTCTGACATTTTATACTCTGAAGAGCATCAGACGAAAAGCTTTAGTTAACTCAAATGTTTGCTTTTAAACAGGATCTCTTCTTCTACAAAGAGTATCAACGACATGAACAGGACGCTAAGAAAGCTTTCTCAAACTTTCTTCGTCTCTTCTGTCCAGTTTTAACAAAATCCATCCGATTATGTTTGGTTGGACATATCTATGTAGATCACATTGGCTCTATCAACGTACAGTTTCTGCATAAACATATTTTCGATTGTAGGCAGGAAGCTAGATCAACTTTAAAGGGCTTTATTTCCATTGATCTTTACAATTATTTAAGATTCGATTTAGCTTTCAGAATTGTAGAGCAATATCACGTATTCTATGTGTTTTGATTTAAGAATGGAATTTGGTTACCACTTAGTCACCCCAAAGTTGGCTCATCAGTAATACTGAATCTTCACCCAACATTTTTGCCTTTTACATTGTTGTTGAAAAGCGTTGTTAAAACTTTAATTGCAGGAATTGATATAAAATGCATCAGATAGGCGGTCTCGGATTAAAAATTTTACTTGATTAGGGGGAGGGGACACAGTCAAAAAATAACTTTTATGTACGGCGTTCTTTAAGTTTTTGTGCATAGATAAGATGGGCGATCTTGGGAAATTACAAGCGGCCGAGGATTACATTAATTGTTGAGGGATTATCTAATCTTTTCAACCACGTAGCTGTAGATGTCAGCTAGGGTGGGCAAACTCGAGCTAGAACCATACCTGAGGGGGGGGGGCAGGCTTGAAAACAAGAGAGCAGATACATAAAACACAGATAAATTTGTACTAAATCAAGCTAACGGAATTATAATTATGCCAGCTTTTCGAAATATAATTTGGAAAAAGTGTAGCCAGAGGGGGCAAGTTGTTGTCAAAATTTTCATTTGGCCCCCCGTACCCCTTGCAGCTACGTGGCTGAATATTTTGTTAGTTCATTGATCAGCCTCCCATAGTCCCCCCCCCCCTCGGCACTTTACCCTTGGAATTCATAGACAAAGTATAAGTCCATATCTAGTAAAAAAATGTGTTATCAAAAATAGATTTAGTAAAACTGCATTTATACAAAACTGTTTCACAACCAAGAAAACTATATGCTTCAAAGCACTAAGGGAAAAAGACTAGTTGTATCCATCAAGAAAACTCTATGAATCATGTGCACTCAATTTCAAATGGGGTAAAATTTTCAAAATAAATTAAATCTAACGAAAAACTTAATCATTGCGCCAAATACAGAGCTTCATCAGATAAAATGGAATGAACAAGTGGATAAATTTGAAATGTAAAATAGTGATGCCAGATTGGTTGATGTGGAATGATGTGGAATGCAGTTTAATTCAATTTTGTCAAATGCCAATTTTTAGCACAATATTTGAGAGTTAAGATACAAATCTTCTAGATATCATACCTCAAGTCCAAATCTACCCTGCTCTGCCTTTCCAAGAGGTGTATAAACCCTCACTTGAATGCCATCTTCTGTGTGACCTTCAACATAGTCAAATTCACCAACCACAAATGCCACCAAATATGTTGACATGACAGGTGTTCTTGCAAATGTCAAAACTCTAAGGTTTTCATCCTCAGAAAAGTCACTTTCGTCTATTATATTCTTCGGAAAAGATAAAGAATTTCTTGAAAAGGTAAATAATTTTGCATAATCAATAGAGAACATTGTGCAGATTGTCTTGAGGAGTATGCAAGTTGTGCCAATTGTAGCAATTTTTGAATAGAATTTTTATGAAACAATTCTTGAATAGTATTCTCATTATAATCATTGGGGGGCTTGAGCCAAGAGGCTTTATCAAGTGCCTAGTTAGCCGTGGCTTGAACTTAATAATCAAGAAAGAATTAAAGATTCTCAAGATAATTTCTCAAGATAATTTGGACTCAAGGCAAAAAATACATATCTAAGACATTAGCAGGATGCTATCTCTGCTTATTGAATGTCACTTAATCTTTCTAGCCTAGTGCTTTGAGGATAAATGTCTGATTAAGGGTTTTTGATGACAATGGGTAATGTCTAAGTACCTAAAATAGCCAGGCTTTACCAGGAGCAAAAAAGCAGGGGCTTGAAAAATCGAGTGCCTTCAACAATGTAAGTGCTCTTTGAAAATTGAGGTTTTTTGTTTTAAGTGTTGCAAGCAAATTCTCCAAAAATATTGTAATTTGGCTCATTTAATTATCAAAGATGAAATGAGCCAAACAGAACTGAGTCCCACCCATGTTGAAAATGTCAGTACAAACTTATTCAGTATAAAATAAGATAAAATTTTGATTGGATAAAATTCTGCACATAAACAAATGGCCCAGGTAGACCTACATATTTGATGCTAGATAGCACAGCTTGCAAATCAGTTTACCAAATGTCAAAAACAAAAATTTGACTAGCTATTATCAAAGATAATTAATAACAAAATTGACATTTGCAATATATTAGTTTTAAACAGCAACAACACAATAGACACTAAATCAATCCAACTGGCAAAATGTTTTAGGCACACGTTGATGTCCTTGATCATGCTCTAACACCTTCTTTACAAGCTACAAGAAAATAACCTCGCCACACAAGGCCTAAACACTTCATATTCAATACCATTTCAATTTTGAGTTCTTAAAACTTTCAATCCCTTCAACTAACAATAATTTACTGGTACATGTTCAAGTAATGCCACAGCATTTCAAAAGAGCTTGCCAATCTGCAAGCCAAACAAGCAGGATTTCTATAATAATCAACAGTGCAAATTTACCTTCCTCTGGAATTTTGATTATCAAATGGATGAGAATCCAAACAACACCATGCCATACATTAACTGCTACATTCTTATCAATGGCGAACAATTGATTATGATGACAGAAAAACTGTCTCAAAAGTTTGGTACATCTGTCTTGAAAATAAATGAAAAACTCTACAAAAAACATTATTCTGAAATCAATCTCAAAGTACACAAAAAAATAGCTTACCATATTGGATAAAGCGACACCAGTCTTTGGTACTACCAGTTTGATGTCAAACGTTGCTTTGATTGCAGGCTCATCCCAGCAAGGGAAAGCACGTCTTGCATCTGTTGCCTTTGCAAAAATGAAAGCCACTTGATTTACATTGGAACAAAAACAAAGTAAACAAATGCATGCTAAATTCAGATTTATGCAACATTCATGCAGTAAGTTATAATGGATGTAATTAGCAGCAATATTTCTATTAAGTAGCAATCATGGGGGGAAAAGAGGAAATAATGAAAGACAAAAATTCTCTATCAAAGAAACCAGCATCAATTTTATCTAACAAACATTATTCATGGTCACCTCAAATTGAGTAACAGCACAATATTTTTCTTCACCATTGAGATCTTTGTACTTGCTGCGATAAAACCCTTTCATCTTGTCATTCAATTCTCCAGTGAAATTCAAAATTAATTTAGCATTTCCATTAGGAATAGGTGAAGGAAATGAGATAGTGGCAGTTTCAGCTACGGTATCATAACTTATCTTTGATGACTTCAGATCTGCAACAAAAGATCCCTATTAGAATTTAATTTTTGGTGTTTACATTGAGAGACACTCCTCTACAAACTTAAAAATAGCTTGGGTGTATGGGAAAAGTCTATTTTGCAAATTGTATCATTTGTTTACATTTTGAAAAATTAGTATATAGAAATATATAGAGTATAAAGAAAGAGAAAAAAAATTATGCAAATCAAAGACTACAGTACATATAAGCAAAGGTATATTGTTAAGCATTCATTATTGATTGTACAAGTGGCCTAGGCTGCAAAAGTTTCACCTTAAGAAAGTAACATGCTGTTATAATGATCTTCAATGCACTCCAAGAAAGATTAAATACCCAAGATAAATGTCCTTCTCTTATAAATCCTATGTAAATCATGAAGGTCACACAGACATTATTGTAAGAACAGCACAAAACGTTGTTCCCAGAAATGTTCCAAGTGCTATTGTAGTTCAAATACAAAGTAGCTAAAGTATTCCTAAACATTCGCAGTGGAATTGATTTTCAAATGCATTTTGTTGTTGAAATGTGGCAAAGTTAGCTTACACGTAGTTCCTGTGTTTTGATATACAAACTTTATATTGTCTAATGTCACTTGCTTGGGTCACAAAAGATGACATTTATTCCTCAAATTTTATGCTGTTTTGCACAAGTGCTGTGTGGTTGGGTTTTGTGCCACTGCTGACAAGATTACAAATGATCGCTTGCGTAAAACAAAAAGGCCTGTCAATAGAAACATTTTGGCAAGATTATCTGGCTGGATCTTGTGTCTTCTAAAAACCCAGTTAGAATGGGATACTGAAATCAGGATTCAGGAATGAAAAAAAATTGGAGAGCTATATAGTTTTGGGAAGGTTTGAATTTCAGTAGAAATAGGAATTATGTCTAAGAAAGCATTGCAGAGATGCTGCAAAAGTAAGAAAAAGGCAGAATCAAATGCAGCTTAACTTTTATGGCAGCTTTTTAGATGCAATTCAATTAACCACAATGTAAGAGAAGGACAGAAAAGGTTGATTTTTCAAAACAAATAATTTGCATTTTACAACTCAGTTTCCTTGCCTAAAATAATTTTCCCTTTCCCTTGTCATTTATGATGTCTGCGCAGCTTATTTTGTACCATTTGCTGTAACTAGTGAAAGTCAAGGATTGATTAAAATGCAGCTTAATTTTGTGCAGCCTATTTGAAATATAATTTCAATGGTTGAGCCAAAAAATCAAACTTAATAAAAGCTAAGTCCAGTTCATTGTACTAAACAAGCTCCTCTCACAATTTCTTAAAGATGAGGTCCAAGAGAAACAATGCTGTAACAGAGATTTCTACATGCAACAATGGCACAACTGATAGTTATGCAGTCATTATCAGCTGGAAATGAAACATTCTCTACTTTGTTAGATGGAATACCCAATATCCAACCTTTTCAAGAACCCAATAGTCATCAAATTTAACATAGTTACCTGACCCTTCAGCATTCAAGTAGGCTTCTGAAATGTCTATGTCAACTGAATTAAGTGTGATTTGCTTTATCTGGTTTTTAACCTAGAAAATAATTGACAATCCATAAAAGGTGCATCCGTTTATAGAGATAATGTAAATTGAATGTAGTAAAGAGGCATAATCATAAGAACTGAACTGTAATGGCAGATGGGCATGGACCTTCACCCTGGGCAGACAATTGCACTGACAGACCACTCATGAAAAATCACCAAATCTAATGGCAAGGCTTATTAGCCTTGCACTTGCACACACTGGTATATGCCTTTCCACACCAAGGTTACACTTGGACACAAAACAATAGCATTCTGGATTCAAAGAGATGGAAATCTGCAATAGAATTGTTCTGTTTCAAGGATATGCACTGAAATGTTTTGTGCTGTTTTCAAATTGTGCTATCTTCAAATTGTGATGTTTTCAAATCATTCTATTTTCAAATTGTGTCGTTTTGAAATTGTGATGTTTTCAAATCATGCAGTTCTGATATCCCTTTTGATGCAACAAGATTGAAAGTGGGGGCCAAAATATTAACATTTTCCAGATATCCTGAAGACTGCCACCATGGTTGGTGGCAAGAGGGATTGTCTAGAACTGCATCTAAAATATTTTCAGCATCAAATTTAAAAAAGATCTCTGGTAATATTCATTAGCTTTCATTTATTGTTATGCTACCAGAGATATTTATTGCTAAAGTTGTGTGAAAACTGAAGAAATGACTTGAATGGGGGTTTGTGAAGACTCCATATATTATGTAATTAAATCTTTGTAGAAATAAGACAAAATACCATAGCACTCCATCACATGCCTAAAACAGTCTAGGGATGCAAAATGCCTGACGAACTGAAGATTTACTGACAAACTTGTGAGAACTGGGGATGTTACACCCATTGCTGGCTGAGCCCATGGCAGTATTGCTTGTCATAAATTAAATTGTATAAATGGCTCTTAAATGAATTCAGCGTGTCTGCATTCATGTGTTACATGGTAGCTTATTCCATAATCTATATTAATAGATTGAAAAACCTCTTTCTTATATCTTTTCTGCAGGGCTCTTTAACAATATTTAAGTGTCAGCTGTACACTTGAGACATTTTTGTAAAATTATAAGTGCACCCTTGCACACCTGAGTCATGATCGTCGCTTGGGCTTGGTTTTGTGTGTGGCTTAAATTTACTGGTTTTTTAAAGATTGCAAAATGACTTTCTATTGCAAAGTACCTTCAGTTTCTCTTTGCTTTTCTTTGTATGCAAATTTTTCTATATATTGTGGTATCATTCTGAGATCAATGCTTCAAATAAGTTTCTGAGCTTTATGGCAAAACTGAAAGATGTGGCCCTGCAAGTAATTTTTGAAATGGCTTTGAAAAAAGCAATCATTTTGGAACACCCTTAAGCTTTTCCTTGGATACTCTTTAAAAGAAACTCAAATTTTCATTTCAGACTGTCTAGTTTTTCATATGGTTTATTTCAATGCAAGAAATCACTTTTAAATGAGGTTGGCTGATTTCTTATATTTTCCATTCAGAAACCCTTTCTTGAATTAGTGGTTGCTCTGCACAAGGAGCTACTGAGAGAGCTCCTTCTCAAGAATTCCGCTTCATAAAGATTTTCTTCAGTAGCCATAGAATATTTTTCTCAATTTTAGTTTAGTCTGTATGCTTGTATTTTAAATTGTAGTCTTTAATTCTTCATTTTGGTGCTATTTAATGTTTTTGACCAAATTTGCATGTTGTGGAATTTAAAATAAATGAACTGAGCTGAAAATTATGTTTTCTTGTCAACAACCCATCTTTAAACTCAAGGATCATGTTGCATAGTAAGCAAGGGTGGCCCAGGAAATTAACATGGATGAATCATATATGGAATGATGTATATATTTTAAATTTGATTAAATTTTTGTCATTTTTGCTCCATTTTTAATAAATTGGAAACAATTCAAGCTGCCTAGATTCTTGTAAAGAAGAAAATATTCTTTATACTTGCAGGCGGAAATTTCTTATATGTCCATTTCGTTTAAGCAAAGACTTGCTGTATTGTTATATTTTTTAGAATCTTTTCCAGATATCATATTATTCCATACTAAAGAGGATTTGTTTGTTATGTAAACTAATGCTCAACGCTAACTTTCTTAAACGCATTTAAAGAAGTATGCTAAGTTTAGTGCTAACATTTTACTATTGTAGAGCTCAGTTATCTTCATGTTTCCTTCATAAGAGCTCGATCTTACTGAAACTGAAAGTGAAACCTAACACCTGTGTTGTCTCTGTTACTCAACTATTTCTGTCTTTATTTTTCTTACTCGTGCATAATCATAATAATTAAGAAAAATTTCTCACCTCCAAATCCACTATTTGACTGCCTTTGAACTTGAAATCCTGAAGATTTGGTTGCAACTTTATTTCATAATTTGATGGTACCACTGAAGTTGGCAATCTTTTAAAAGGCTTTTTCTTTTCCTCTTCCCCTTGACTCATTGTGAACGAATGGAGTAT
Organism: Rhopilema esculentum; assembly: GCF_013076305.1. Next base: position 3,702,818 of record NW_027019302.1, on the reverse strand, counting down.
TCTAACTTTAGAGTGCACAAGTAATCTGGCGTGATGGATCCTTGTAAAGATCTCTGTAACCTTAAATCTTTTGGATGATGCACTATGCAAAATGCCGTTTAACAATTTCTCGGCAACCCTCATGTGGGTCAAAGGTAACAAGAAAGGGGAGGCCTCCAAAATCTACACGCCTCTCATTGAAATTGAACTGGATCAGTATCCCCCTGCCACAGTTGCTCTTTAAAGATAACATTATTTCGAAAATGAAACTTGCCAGGGGGACAGCATTATAAAAATTGGATACGAGGTCAGCCATGATGCAGTAAGGAAGCGATCGGGGAGTAAAAAGGCTTATTGATTTTTCTTAAGCAGCTATATTTGAAGTCTACAGGCCAAAAAATAGACCATTTCAAAGTATAGAAGTCAAAATTTTGACTCTATAATTCATATTGTTTGATTGTAGTTGCGGAGAAGAATATTTTTCTGAAGCAAATACAACGAAAAAGTGAAAGAAAAAATGCATAGCAGCCTCCGTCTCAATGCAAGTCACGTGCCAACTCTCAATTGCGTCAAAACATAATAAAGCCACAGAACGAAAAAAATTTTCGAGCTGCGTTGTAAACAAACTGGAAAGTGTTGGAGGAAGTTGGGGAAAGAGAATCGCTAAAGCATCATCTTGATCAAACCTTTGCATGAACATGACAATCGCCAAGACAGCAAATGCCCAAAATCTCGTGAAGGCGTTCATAGGATGGATCGGTCTTGGGTACTTCTTTTTCACAAGCCATGTAGATTGGGGAGAAGCAATAGGCCTAACATTATTTTTTGCCTCAGGCCAGCTTCAAACTGCCGTTAAGCCACCTATCAATGGAATAACATTCGAGTGAGTATAACCAAAATCAGTCATTTTATAAACCTTTTGTTTATGCCTAGTTTTCGGGTAGAATTTTTAGAGCATATCTCATTTCAGAAGGGAGAAGAAGAATGTTAGTTATTCACGCGGCTAAGGAATTGAAACGTATTAATACTCTGATCGAATATAATCGAAGAAAGAAAAGTTGCTTGCAGTAATAATTTTTAGGCAAGCATCCGACCGGTAATAATGCAGAAGAAACTTTGTTTATTTAAAGAAAATGGCGTACATTTCTTGTAACTTTGGGCTTTTGCTCGCAGCTTAGCCAAATACTTTTCGCAATTATTATGCGTAATGTAAATACCAAGAAAAATGCATTATAAAGTCAGGAAGATGCTACCATATAAGTTCAAGGCCCTCAACGAATGCTAATTGATTAAAATTTATGATTTCCTTTTTGCCATCCAGCGTCAGCCGTCAAGATTGCAGGTAATCATTGACCAGTTTGTTACCAGAAATATTCCTGCGGTGTTATAGAAATGTGCATTCAAAATAATCTTGAACAAATGGCAGTTTATCATTTATTTGATGTGTAAATAAAAGCCTTGGCTTCGGCATATGTTTGCTGTCCTAGTAAAACACTCAAACACAGTGGGGAAAACAAGGTGGCCACAATCTATTCACCTTAAATTTAAATGAGAATTATATTGTTCTTTATTTTGACAGATAAGGAAAAACAGATGAGGGTTACTAATGCAGTAAGTTACCACCACCTTTACTGCCCAAAACCTCTGCTTTATGTCCCCAACTAAAGGAAGTAATAAAGATATAAACCTTGCACCAATCAACAGCTCTCAAAGAAAGAATTAAAACTATTTAGAATTTTTATACCATTAAATCCAACCATTAGGACTACAGTTATAATGCAATGTTGCACATTAAAATCCTCCAGAGAGGTTCAGTGGATATTATAGTGGTCTGCTACCAAAACTATGGTCAGTGAGAGTTTTAGGGAGTCCTTGAGGCTGTGCTTATGGTATGGTCGGCGCTGATGGGAATAAAAAATTAGTTGTCTTGTTTCATGAATAACTCAGCTGTGGATTTCTTGCTCCAAATGGACCTTGAGTCTTAAGTCAGTGCGGGTTAAGAATGTCACAATGTATCTGTCCAGTTTTATAAATAGATTCCAGTTTTCCTGGTTTTTGGAAGACCCCACCACAAGAAACCAGACAATTGAAGCAAAGAATGCAATAAGAAAGCCTTTTGAACCAAATGATTTACTAAGATTTCACAGCATGCAAATCCAGATCATCTCAATTGAACCATGCAAAATTCTACATAGTGACGAAACACAGACTCCTACATTCATTCGATTGTCATTGATCCAACCTGGAATTTCGAGTAAATTGGTGACCTAAGGTTCACATTTTTATAAAGGTAGATAAGCATCAAGTTAAAAGAACAAGGCTATATTGTATTTTATCAAAATTTAATATAAATGAATATTGCTTGTTCCATTAAGGGGATGAATTTTGCCAAAAAAGAATATATTTCTTTTCTTCAGAAGACTTTGCTTCTGGATATAGATCCTTGAGGAAATTGTTTTTGAACAGATGGATTGAAAACAAATTATTCTTAAGAATCAAAAGATGATAAAACACCATACACCCCATCCACTCCAACTTTGATATAAATCATATGCTTATATAGTGAATGCAATGTAATGCTTCCATTGTGGTATAATTGTAGCAATGCTTTCCATTTCAGCTTATTTGCACCTGAAGACCTACTTGAAGCCTGGCGCATAACCATTGGAGTGGCAACATTTGCATATTACTTCTACTTTGTGCTGTACCTTGGCAGAAGTGTGTCAGTTTATGTGTCAACTGTTTGCCTCAGCTTATTATGGGAAAGTCAAATAATTGATGATGTCATAAATCTTATAATTTCCAGGTAAGTTAATGTTAATTAAAAAACATAAAAACAATGAATTAGAAGCTATTGAATACCAGAGCTAATTTACTCGTTATCATGCACTGTCACAGACCAAAACTTATTCTTTCCTACTAACTACTTTCGATTCATAAATAGCATTTTGCCATAAATTTACATGCCTCTGAAAAAGAATTGTAGATTAAGTGTGAAGTAAACATGATATACTGCCAGTCTACTTTCAAGGTCTGGGCTGCTTTAGCCTTTATCTTCAAAGCTCTCTATCAAAGCATGCTTTAGCCTTTATCTTCAAAGCTCTCTACATCCTATCCCAAAGTTCTTAAAACAGTTTTGTCAATACTTTAGCACTTTTGTCAAGATTGTTGCATTACATTTTAAAACACAATTTAAATTTTCTCTGGTCTCAGTGTATGTTTCATTGCTACTTTTGAAAAAATGATCTTTGTTGTAGGGTATCATATGATATGGTGAATTCTACAATGTTTGTGACCAAAAGATTAATGTCACTAAAGCAAACTGCCATCAAAGCTTTTGCCCGAAATATTGTGCAAGATTTTCTCTGTGTGCTGTGCAAGTTATATAAACACTTGTATATGAATTGCATCAATATAAATTATTTCTTGTTGTCCCAAGTCACCTACATAACTGGGGCAGCATTGTCTATTGTAAAAAGAAAATCTGCATCTGTCGATGACCAAAGTCATTACATATCAAAAAGAAATCATATGTCAAAGAGAGTTTTACAGGATTCTAAGCAGGCGGTATATGGGTGCAAAGTTCAATATAGCCCAACAGTTCAGCAATCCATGCCCTTTCAATCTGGTAACAATACCCAAGAGTACAGTGCTAAGATGAAGCATCGAGGAGGTACTAGTCCTGTTTTCTGACTAGTACTACTTCTAAAAAAGCTATGGAAGCATCACCCTTCAAATCATCCTCCATGCAGAAAGCCTTTTTTCTCCAGGAGAAAACTTTGGGGAAAACCAAGAAAACAAAGAAATGTAAATCCCAAGAAAGTGATATGCCAGCCTAGCAACAGTTTGCTAGGCAACATGAAGTTAAGTAAGAGCATGAAAGGCACACAAAGTTCTGATACGATGTTGTTTCAAAACAGAATGGAAGAAGATACTGACATGTTGCAAAGTTCTGAAAGATACAAATGGTTTCTCTTTCCAAAGAAGCCTGGTTGGGTCTGGGGATACAGTGGTAAGGCCCAAGCATCATATGACCACTGCTCATTTATCAAATGGTTTTCCATTACACCTGTTTTGTGGCCTTGATTACATGAATCACATGGTATCCTGTTCATTATCCAAGTTCTTTACTGCATTTATTCATTGGACTGTATTTTCTAAGAACTGTGTTAATGATCATTTTCTTTTCTTAACATTACTTAAAACTAAGTTATTTATAGTTAAGTGTAACATAACTTGAGTGCACATTCAGGATTTGCTGTAAAGAAACCAGGAAAATGAAATAGCAAAACGGTGCAGAATGTTTAACCTTCCACGTGTATAGCCTTGTTTAGCTATCATAGTGAAATGGCTGTGCATTTTAACATACTGTTGAAAAAATTTTTGCAGGATTAATAACAAAATGGCAGTTGATTTTTTCTGTTGTCGTCTGTTTAAAAATTCAGTTTCTATTTACACAAGACATTGACATGTGGTATTACTTTCACGTATCCTAAGTAATAAAATAACGCTAGCATTGCATATACTAAGTATTTGCAACTAAAATCAGTGTAACCAAATAATTAAAGTAAATGTAAAATTCAATACAAATACAAGTCTTGCAATTTTGATTAGCCTATATAACCTAAAATATCTTTTTAATTTAAAACATTTTAAGATGATGCTCTCTTCAAGCAATCTTATCTATTATTTGGCAGATCCTTTCTAATCTAGCACCATACAATTGGTTAATCATATTTGAAAGATTCTTGCTCTTTTTGGAGTCTTCTTACGTTACCATAAACAATGTCACAATTATCTCTCCGGCTCTAAGTGAAAACAGAATCTCACCACGCTTCCTATGATTTTGTCAAACACCATGTTTGCTTCAATGAAATACGAAAATATACAAAACCAAATTTCTGTTAAACATAAATTAACTGTACATTGGTGCCATTCACACACTAATGGCAGAATATGTTCTTCATCGCGTTCACTCAAGACCAAGCTTTTCTCCCTGAATCTTAATGAAGTCTAACAAAGTTTCTTTCCCTAAGCTGATGCTTTCTTGCCCTGGTGTGTAAACATTCTCCTCGTCTTGCCAATGCCAGTAAAGACGATTTTGAAGGCAATACCTGAATCAAAATAGTTCATGAATTATATTTGTGCTTTGTGAACTGATGGAGTAGGGAGCACTGTAAATTGTGTAGAGAACCTCCAATTTGAAAGCCAAAGCTATTGATTTGAACCTTTTCCCAATGATGCATGCAACTAAACAACCATTGCAACCAGACCTGACAGTAAAATATGCTCACGTCCAGGTTCATTTCAATAAACAATCAGTGCATATTTTTGTGCTGGGAGGAAACAAAAACACATTGAGTTGACTGTGAATGGCTACAATGCTGTTATGTTCCTACATGCAGCCTGTGGTATCATTGCTCAGTTCGATAAACAAAACTTTCATTAGCAAATGAAAAAAGATGCATTTTCTGAGTTGAAACAGTAAAAGCTATTAATGAAAATGCTTAAAACTTTGACAAAAAGTTAACTATGTTGCTGGAGAAACACCAAAAAATAAAGGGCTCAAATTGACACTTTCTTTAAAATGAAACAGAAACAGGTGACTTGCTCCAATTTTTTGACAATATTCTTAGAAGAATGAAGTCTGGATGTTGTATAAAGCAAAAATGCAATTCATAAAGACAACAAAACATATTTTAAAGCCATAGTTTGAAACAAACATGGCTTTTAACTGTTCCTTAACTATTTAACATGCCAAAGCTAAAAGATATAAACTGAAATCCAGTTACTGTTTGGTAGCAGCAGGAAATGTCCCTCTTGCTGATACAATGCTCACATACAACAAATGACCACCAATTAATGTAGCTCTTGACATAACAGTTGAAAGCGAAAGATGTTTTCAGGGAGTTGAGCCAGTTGGTTTCCATTGCTGATAACCTTATCTTCAAACACCCAGTCAGTTTAAGCATTTCAAATCTTTAAGCAAATTGTTAGTTTCATATACATACTGGTAATCAGCAACTGAATCATAACCAGGCGATTCAAAAATCGAAGATCCTGTTCTTCTGTTGAAAAAATATAATCTTCTCTGGCTTTTGCTATGATTCAACGACCATGGATCTACAATAAAAACACAATAAAATATGAACGTTTAGAAGAAAATTTTCAGAAGTGAGAGCATGAATTACAGAAAGGCAACAACAGAGGCAGAAAAGGAGATGTCTTTGGATAACATCAGCACCGGGTGACACCAGATATCTCCGGGTAGCCAAGATAATGAAAGGATAAAAACCAGTGCAAAGCAACGTTGCATATCGAATGAAAATTTATGGAGTTCCGTACAAAACAGGCCACGGTAGAAATTAGAGGACAATAATTTTACCTTTATTTGACAACAAAAAGAGGAGAATTTCCGTGATTTTTCCAATTGGGCAGTTTTGATCAAATCTGGGTATTAAACTTGGACACCTTTCATCATAAAATTGCGCTTTGTATCCGAACAAGATTTGACAGGATCAATACGTTTTGCGAATTTGACAAAAATATAGACCTTGCGAAAGTCTAAAATTACCAAGGGAAGAGGAAGTGTCAAGAAAAAAAAGGAAGTGTCTGTATTTTTTGCCCCCGCCCCCAACTTGGGTTTAATTCTGAATTCTGGTTGGGTCATATTAATAGGCAGTTAAACAGCTAATCGCCAAGTGCCCCTAAAACAGGTTTACAAAAAAGTGATCTCATATACCACATACCATTAGAAAGCGTTTCAGAGATCTCGTATTTCTTTTCGCACAACATTCTAAACAGGCTTAAAAAAACCTATTTTCTTCAATGTTGCTCGTTAAACCAAAGTAAAACTTTATTTTAACTACAACCCACAATTACTGCCATTTTAGTCGCACTTTTGAGGAAAAACAATTTAGCCAGTCAGGTAGAATTCTATATACAACCATGTTTTATAAGAACAAGCATTCAAACACTTTAGAAATACGCGAATGAAGACAACAGGAACGTAGAAAATATTTGACGGATATTAGATTTATATATTGGACGGTAAAAAAAGAAGAGGCATGGAGTATGCACGATAGCAGGAAAAACTCACTACTATTATAAGAACTTTGATAAAGACACTTCTTGTTAGTTTCTTCAGGAAGTGTCTTTATCATATCTAGAAAGCTATGGGATTCAAAATATATCTTATCCACAACATGAACACGTCGACAAAAAGAAAAATCGCGCCACTCACTGCCATCTATTTTAAAGACACGTTGTCCTAAAGCTTGGTTTCCACTATGAGTTAACGTGAGATAATTCGAGTTAAATTGAAAATTAACTAATGGTCTAAATTCAAGTTAACTTGAGATAGTGTGAAATAGCGTGAGATAACGCGAGCTATCTCAAAACTAACCCATGTAAGCTTGGTTTCCACTATGAGTTAACGTGAGATAATTCGAGTTAAATTGAAAATTAACTAATGGTCTAAATTCAAGTTAACTTGAGATAGTGTGAAATAGCGTGAGATAACGCGAGCTATCTCAAAACTAACCCATGTAAGCTTGGTTTCCACTATGAGTTAACGTGAGATAATTCGAGTTAAATTGAAAATTAACTAATGGTCTAAATTCAAGTTAACTTGAGATAGTGTGAAATAGCGTGAGATAACGCGAGCTATCTCAAAACTAACCCATGTAAGCTTGGTTTCCACTATGAGTTAACGTGAGATAATTCGAGTTAAATTGAAAATTAACTAATGGTCTAAATTCAAGTTAACTTGAGATAGTGTGAAATAGCGTGAGATAACGCGAGCTATCTCAAAACTAACCCATGTAAGCTTGGTTTCTACTATGGGTTAACGTGAGATAATTCTGAGCTAAATTGAAAATTAACTCATGGTCTAAATTCAAGTTAACTTGAAATAGTGTGAAATAGCGTGAGATAACG